>JANITX010000211.1:36774905-36788552 GCA_027564395.1 Erythroxylum ulei | reverse complement strand
TCTATAACATAATACATATACAAAAACATTCATTGAATTTCATTTAATATCTCTAAATTGCCACTTAAAGATCGGGGCTAATAGGGCGTTGATTACTCAGGCCCAAGCTCTTTGGGTTCAAGTTTTAAGAGCTAAATATCGCCTTGACCTTCAACACATCCCTCCTACAATAGAGAGGATCGAGGCCTCGAGCACTTGGAAAGATATCATTTCTCTAAAGCATTATTTCAACGCAAGATAGTAGAAGGATCTTCAGTGAGCTACATGTGCTGAAGATGATTGGCTATATTAAAAAATTAGGTCAATTTGGTTTTGTCATAGACCATGAGTTAAGCATTGATATGTTCTTATAATCTCTTAGTTCGAGTTTTTCACAGTTTGTTATGAACTTCTACATGAAACAAAAGGATGTTTCATTGTCTAAACTATTGAATATGCTCAAGACTATAAAAGGGTGCCTTAAGAAGGAACTTAGTTCCGTTCTTATTGTGGATTCTTCTAAGAGTAAGAAAAAAGGGTTCTAAGAAGAATAATAACAAGAAACAGAAGGCTACTCAAAGCCAAAAGGTGGTGTTAAAAAGAATACCAATTACAAGGGCATATGTTTTCATTATAGAGTTGATGGACATGAGTAGAAAAACTACAAAAACTTTTCTTGCTAACATAGTAGATAAGCTTAAAATAGCTCCATCTTTAGGTATGCTTATCATTGAGATTAATATTTCTACTTTTGTTCCACATTCTTAGTTATTAGATACCAGATGTAGTTCTCATATTTGAAATAACATGCAGATGTTTTTTTGCTTCACAAGCGGCCCTCTCGACGCACGTACCAACACCTCCTCGATAATGCCCGGCAGAAACTTATCAATTGGAGGGCAAAGGTGTTATCTCTAGCAGGACGAGTTACTCTAACCCAGTCCGTGCTAACGGCCCTGCCCACATGTACAATGCAAACTGTTAGAATCCCGAGGCAGTTTTGCGATGATTTGGAAAGGCTCGTGCGAGATTTTATCTGGTGCTCAACGGGTGAGCAAAGGAAAATGCACCTAGCCAATTGGGACATAGTGTGTCGGGCCAAAAAAGCAAGGGGCCTAGGCATTAAACAAATACGCTCTTCAAATGACGCTTTATTGGCTAAATTAGATTGGGCGTTGATTACTCAGGCCCAAGCTCTTTGGGTTCAAGTTTTAAGAGCTAAATATCGCCATAACCTTCAACACATCCCTCCTATAATAGAGAGGGTCGAGGCCTCGAGCACTTGGAGGGGAATTTTTGCCACTTGGCAAGTCGTTCACCAAGGCATGAAATGGTAACTAGGTAATGGATGAAAATTTCTTTTCTAGATGGATAACTGGGTCAAAGACTAGGGTCCCCTTATCTATGTGGCGACCTCTCCGATTTCCGAAAGCATTCTCTACGTCTCTGTTGCAGATTTTAAGAATGTCGATCATACCTGGAAGTGGAACCTATTCCAGCATTATCTCCCCTCTTCTATTTGCCTAGACATCGTGGGGATCCCTACTTATGAAGATGGTACCGTGGCAGATACCTTCCAGTGGGGTACAACGGCGCATAACCGATTCACAGTAGCGTCCGCCTATGATTTACTTAAAGGGGATACTTCCGATGAGCAGAGTAAACTCTAGGAAGTAATCTGGAAATGGGCAGGCCCCAGTGGATTAGGGTATTCCTGTCACTGATGGCCAAAGGAAAATTGCTAACAAACCATCAAAAGGTGCTTCGCCACATTGCTACGGATAGCAGGTGTCACCACTGTGGACAAGCTGAAACCACCCTTCACGCCATTAGGGATTGCCCGAGAGTTAAAGCTTTCGGGGACAAATTCACCCCGGCTTCAGAGGATACGGACTTCTTCCTACAAGATGGGATGCGGTGGGTGCATTCAAATCTTAAGAAACACCACCAAGTAAGGCATTTTGAATGGGCCTCTCTTTTTGGAGTAACCTGTTGGTTCCTATGGTACTGGTGCAACAAAAGTGTGTTTGACACTGACTTTGTTTGGCCGACTATCGGGGACAATGCCGTTCTGGAATACGTCGACGGGATCGAACAGGCGAGGGTAACGAAAAGTTGTGTCTTTCCAAACCAAGGATTACCCACGAGTGGGTTAGTTGGGTGGACCAAACCACTAGAGGACTGGGTTAAACTAAACACTGATGGAGCAGTAAAACAAGGCGGAACTATTTCTACTGCTGGAGGGATAATTAAGGACTGGCAAGGTCAGCGGTGTGGCTTTCTACATCACATGACAAGCGGGTCCCCGCGCACTGCAGAATTATAGGGAGTCCACGTGGGTCCCCATCTAGCTTGGACGTTGGGCTATCGTCAAGTTATCTTAGAAGTGAATTCCCTCAGAGTTATAAATATTTTGTCTTCTTCCCATACAGTTTTATTTGATGAGCATTCTTTGGTGACAAGTATCCGTGAACTACTACAACAAGCTTGGGAGGTGCATCTTCAGCACATTCATCACGAAAGGAATCAGAGTGCGAACCACTTAGCCTCAATCGCTGCCCTAGTCAGTCCAGGATTGCATATTCTCCAAGAGCCCCTACTGACAGTTTTGGAAAGCATTCACTAGGACAAGCAAGGCGCATTGTACCGCCGGACTTTGCGCTAGTTAGTTTGTAATAGTTTTTGTTTTTCTTTGTATAAAAAAACAAAAAAAAACATGCAGATGTTAATAGGAAGTAGGTTGTTAAGGAAATGCAAAGTAGACATGCTAGTTGACAATAAAGCAAGAGTTACTCCATTAGCTATATAAACTTGTAGTATAACTTTGCCTTCTGGTCTTGAACTAGAACTAAATAATTGTTATTATATTCCAATTGTTATTAGAAACATTATTTCTATTTATTATTTAAATTTGAATGGATTTATCTTTATTATTGAGAAAATAAGTTATTTTTTTATAAAGATGATATTTATTATGTAACTGGATTACTTACAAATGATCCTAATGAATTAGATATTGAAAGATAACAAAAATAGCAAGAAAAGAAAATAAGGCGACCAAAATCTATCTTATTTATATCATTGTAAGTTAAGATATATCAACAAAACTAGAATCACAAATTTACGTGAAAAAGGATATTTGGATCATTTTGATTATGATTCATGTGAAAATTGTGAATCTTATTTGTTAAGAAAGATGATCAAATTATTCTTTAGGAAAAAGGGAAAAAGTGCAAGTGAGTCACTAAAACTTATACAATTAGATTTATGTGACCCTATTTATTGGTGTTAGATATGGATTCTTATATTTCTAAATATAGATGATCATTTTAAATATATTTATGTGTATTTAATAAAACAACAGTCTGAATCATTAAAAAGTTTAGACCTATAGTTAAGAAACAAATTACTAAAGGCATTAAGAAATTTACATCTACTCTAGACTGGGAATATTTGTACTATGAGTTTCTCGGTTACTCAAAGCTTATTAATAATTTTTAGTAAAAAAAAAAGATAACTGTGTAAACTTAAAAACCACATGAACTAAACGCTCAAAGAGAAAACAAGGAAATCATTTTGAGACTAAATCCCCCAAAATAATTATAGCGGTAGAAAACACGAGAAAGGGAAGAGAATGAATAAATAATAGAGGATCCAACGCCCAAAGCAAAAGCCATGCCTTTGCTCTTCTTCAACAACTTCTCCCCGTCAGTCGTTGTCTCCTAGGTTTCCTTCTCCCTGGAGCAGGTGAGCCTTTCTCATTCCGCGCTGCACTATCTGTTTATCTGGATTTTTGCAGTCTTTTCTTTATGTGTATGTGAACTTTCTAATTCGGAGTTATATCTCTCGATCTTTCTGTTGATCGTTTATTTTGTGCGGATTGATGGTTTTTTATCTGTATTTGATAAACTCTGTTAAAATGTATTTTGTTCGAGCTTCGATTCCGGTTATTGACCCAAAAATCGATTACAATTAGGGCGCAAAAGGACATTTAGATTCTTGAGGCAGAGTCTTGGAATCGTTATGCTACAATCGGGTTTCCTGAGATCTCAATTGTATTAACTGGCTTTGATGCGATACAATGGTGGGTTAGCTCTTAGGACTTGCGAGTTTGTTCTAGGTTAGGGAATTATAGGGGGATATTCCAGTAGTTTGTTGACGGTGATTCTTTGGGTTAGTGTTTTTGTTATGTTGAGTGTAATTTGGTGCTTCGACGCTTTGATAGCGGAATTTGTCCTGTTATGCTTCGGGAATTTTAGGACTGCAAATTTCATTTTGTTTTAAGTGCAATTATCGGTCATTTAAGCTCGTTGAAATGAAGTTTTTACTATTTTCTGCATGGTTTGAAGTGAGTTTATGATGAATAATCATCTTAATATCTTTTCTTAAGATATTACTTGATTTTCCTATTATCAATTGGCTTCTTGTAGGACTTATTTTTCCTATGATGGATTGAACTTCTTATAAGACTTGTATAAATAGTTGTTTTTCTGGAGAAATACTGCGGCTTTTGTGCCAAATTTTTTAAAAATAACGTTTTTGTTAAAATTCCTTATTTTTCCAGCCTAATCTACCCGTTTCTAGCCCTACTTTTCTGAAATTAGCTTCTGTAACTCCTCTCCCTGAATCAATTAATTCATTTGTGGGCTTTGTATATCTGCAGATATTGGTACGCTGAGGTTTTGTTGTCAACATGACAATGAACGAACGAAAAACGATTGACTTAGAACAAGGATGGGAATTTATGCAAAAGGGGATCACAAAGTTGAAGAACATCCTAGAAGGGTTACCTGAGTCACAGTTCAGCTCTGAGGACTACATGATGCTCTACACGTATTCATTCTTTTGACAAGTCATGCTTTTGTACTGACAAATTCCTAAGTTTTCCCTTGTTAGTTGATGAGGGTTTTAAATGTTTTTTCTTTAATTTTGTTTACAGGACCATCTATAACATGTGTACACAGAAGCCTCCACATGATTACTCACAACAGCTGTATGACAAATACAGAGAGTCATTTGAAGAATATATCACATCAACGGTGAGAATAAACTGATCCAATTTCTTCAATGTATGTCATGGTCCATGCATGTGGTACTGTCTCTACATTAAAGTTCTTTCTTCTGTGGAATAAACCTGCAAGGAGATGCATGCATTATGTTGGATACTTCATAATGTTGTGATTGCCTCCTTTCTATGATTTTATGGGAATTAATGGATTATGATGATCTTGTAAACCTGTCCGTGGACTGAGGATTGTTGCATTCAGGAAAGCAATTACTTTCAAGTTTTTTTTTGGTACTACAATTTGTCACAGTCCTTGGCGCTGGTTTTTTCTTGTTGAATGATTGTGGGCTTCATTTACTACCAAATGCATCTGACAATTATTTGTTTCTAACTGAAATTATGTGAACTTTTATGATCTTGAAACTGGAAACTCGACATTGTTCTAAACCAAACCTGATCTAATATTCAATTTGCCTATCCTGGAGACTGGAAGAGTTGTGCCTTTTCTAAATCTATATAGGCATCACAATGATTTGGTAAGGAAGCTTCATACACACTTCTCTCTTCCATCCCCTTTTTTTTTTCCTTGAATTCCAGTTCAATTGTTCTTCACAAAAAGCTGAATTTTCTTCTTAAACTTAGAACTACAAAGATTTTGTCATGCATGTTGTTTTCTGTTACAAGTTTACTACTCTTAACTTGCAGATTTTGTCTAATATCTGAAATTGTTATATTGCAAATCTTTAGTTCTGCTTCTTTGTTGTTAAAGCTGTGCTCTTGTTTACAACTATGCTTGTAGAGAATTAATCAATTCTATTATTTGTGACAATGAGTACCATGTCTAATTCCTCATTCAGGTATTGCCGTCATTGAGAGAGAAGCATGACGAGTTCATGTTGAGAGAGCTTGTCAAAAGGTGGGCAAACCATAAAGTTATGGTGAGGTGGCTGTCTCGCTTCTTCCATTACCTTGATCGCTACTTTATTGCTCGGAGGTCGCTTCCACCTCTCAATGAAGTTGGATTAACGTGTTTTCGTGATCTGGTGGGTCAATGTTGAACCTTTGAATCTTGGTTTTTCAGATTGAAGTAGCACTAGAAAGAAGACTTATCCTCTGCAAATATAACTAACTCTGACAAATTAGACGAATGATTGAAGTAGTACTAGAATGAAGACTGAATAACTTAATTTGAAACATCCTATACTCTGTCTGCTTTATGATTTTTTTTCCAAACTTTTCATTTCAGGTTTATCAGGAGTTGAATGGAAAAGTGAGGGATGCTGTAATATCTCTTGTAAGCTTGTGAATTTACTGTCTAAGTTCTTGGTGTAAAGTAGGTGGTATTAAATTTCTTGGACAGTCTTGAATAAGCACATCATCTTAAATCAGATTGATCAAGATCGGGAGGGTGAACAGATTGATCGAGCTCTATTGAAGAATGTTTTAGATATATTTGTTGAAATTGGTATGGGCCAGATGGATCACTATGAAAGTGACTTTGAGGCAGCCATGCTTACGGATACAGCTGCCTATTATTCGAGGAAGGCATCAAACTGGATTCTGGAAGATTCTTGTCCAGATTATATGTTGAAAGTGAGCCTATGATTTTTTTTTTCTCTACACTGGAGATCAGTTTGTCTAAGAGGTTGTCTAATTCTTTTTTTTTTTTTTTGGTTCTAGGCTGAGGAGTGTCTGAAACGGGAGAAAGATAGGGTTTCTCACTACTTACATTCCAGTAGCGAGCCAAAATTGCTAGAGGTTTGTAATTTCTTTTGTTCTGAGTTCAAATTTTTGGGGTTATCAGTGAAATTGCTATCTCAAGGCTGGAAGCTGTTATTTGAAATGGGCAATTTACTGCTCAAGCAGTTCTATTTCTACTGAACTCCCCAGTTATAATAGTGTCTCGAGGTTCTATTCGTTCTGATGTTTTTATTTTCCATTACTGGTTTTCTCTACCTTTTGTAGAAAGTTCAAAATGAGTTGTTGTCTGTGTATGCAAATCAACTACTTGAGAAAGAGCACTCTGGATGCCATGCATTGCTCAGAGATGACAAGGTGCTTAGTGTTTCCATTTAATCCTTTCTATTCTTTTGCTGGTTTGAACTGTGGGAAGGAAAATGATGATTACTGTTCTCTGCTCTTTATAACACTTGTTTAGGTGGAAGATCTATCACGAATGTTCAGGCTATTCTCTAAAATACCACGGGGCTTGGATCCTGTTTCCAGTATCTTTAAACAGGTTGGCAAACAAACTTTCTTTTCTTTATTTCTCTCTTTAGTCACAAACAAGTGCAGAAGTTTTTTTATTATCCCTTGTCTTCCCCTTTATTTTGATTTCTCTATCCTGTAATGTAGCATGTAACTGCTGAAGGCACAGCCTTGGTTAAACAGGCAGAAGATGTGGCCAGCAACAAGAAGGTTTGTGTTATTATTATACTCACTTTATTCAATATTGTTCCTACAAGATTTTATTTCCTTTTCTGCTGCTAATAATTTTCTTGACAAATTGATATGTTGGGCTATTTCTTTCCCTCGAAATAGAACCATCTTTTAAGTGTAACAAATCAACATCCTTCTATATAGGATTAACAAATGAACAGTACCATCTGGAATGAAGTTTCTCAAATAGTTTTGTCAATGTTCCTTATGTTGAAATGAATGCCACTAATTGTGGAATAAGCTATTCAATGTGAAGCCATCATGGTTAGTGACATTTAACAGCTTCAATTGTTTCCTTGCATCACTTCATTCTGTGGTGGGGTTGCTATATGTCTTTAATGGCCCTTGTTAGCAGCATCTTATTAGTCATAACTAATCTAGTCTAAGAGCCTGATGTACCATGGGCAAAACCTTATAATTAATGCTTACACAGACTGATGTACCATGGGCAAAGGATATGAATATTTCAAGCATTAAGATGGCATATATTGATTGTCGGGATATATGCTATGCCCAAAGATGAGCTTCTATCATTGGTGTTCTTCTATTAACATTTTCGGTTTTGTTGATTTTTCAATTTGTATTTGCTTGCTGTGCTACTTCATATCGTTGTCGTTTAATTGTACATGCTATCATTTAAAAATTCAATCTTGCAATCAATTCTAATGCTAACATTTGTTTCTGTTTTATGTTGTTTTCTTTTACAGGCAGATAAGAAGGATGTGGTTGGTTTACAGGAACAGGTAAAACTGTTTTTGGTTTTCTCATCTACAGTTTGCTGGTCAACTTAAATTAGTTGAAATGGATTTTGTGTTCTTCAGGTTTTTGTCAGGAAGGTTATTGAGCTGCATGACAAATACTTGACATATGTCAATGATTGTTTCCAGAACCACACTCTTTTTCACAAGGTTTGTTAGGCATAACATTTTAGTTAGTTGATGGATCTCACTCTTAGTGATCCATTGTGTTTGAACTTTCTTTGCTCCAATCTAGGCACTCAAGGAAGCTTTTGAGGTCTTCTGCAACAAGGGTGTGGCCGGTAGTTCAAGTGCAGAATTACTAGCCACGTTTTGTGATAATATTCTTAAGAAAGGTGGAAGTGAGAAACTGAGCGATGAAGCCATTGAGGAAACATTGGAAAAGGTTACACTTGTTATTCTCCCATTATATGGAAGCATTACATTTAGGTCTTTGTTATTGAATTTGCTAGCGATATGCAGGTTGTAAAGCTGCTTGCTTATATCAGTGACAAAGATTTATTTGCAGAGTTTTACCGGTAAATAAATAAAAGTTTTCCATGAATGGGGTGCTTAACTAATTGTCAACATGAAAATTTTTAACTATGATGATGAATATTGGCTCAACAATTATTCTTAGGAAAAAGCTTGCTCGACGGCTTCTCTTTGATAAGAGTGCTAATGATGACCATGAAAGAAGTATTTTGACAAAACTGAAGCAGCAATGTGGTGGTCAGTTCACATCAAAAATGGAGGGCATGGTGAGCTGTTATGGATGAATTCCTTTTCAATTAAATTCCTAATGTTTTTGTAACTTGGTTACAAATTGAGTTTCTTTCCCAACAATGGTTTTCTTTCTTAGGTTACGGACTTGACCTTAGCAAGGGAGAATCAAAGTAGTTTTGAGGAGTATTTAAATAACAATCCAAATGCAAATCCAGGGATTGATTTGACAGTTACTGTTTTGACAACTGGTTTTTGGCCGAGTTACAAGTCTTTTGATTTGAATCTTCCTGTGGAAATGGTATGTTTGTTTCGGGTCAAGAGATTTGAAAATAACTTTGTGGATTTGATAAGTGTTTGCTGATCACATCTTTTACCTGTTATCCATGAATTTAGGTCAAGTGTGTTGAGGTTTTCAGGGAATTTTATCAAACTAAGACAAAACACAGAAAACTTACATGGATATACTCATTGGGTACTTGTAATCTAATTGGGAAGTTTGAACCAAAAACTGTGGAGTTGATTGTCACAACTTATCAGGTAATTTATGTAGTTAAATCTACTTATATTCATTTATCTTGATTAGAGTGTGGTGGTGTAGGTTGTCGCAGATTTGCATCAGTAATGCAGGTTCTTTTTCTTGCTGATGTCACAGGCTTCCGCTCTGTTGCTTTTCAACTCAGCAGATAGATTGAGTTATTCAGAGATAATGACTCAGTTAAACTTGACTGATGATGACGTGGTCAGACTCCTCCACTCTTTGTCATGTGCTAAATATAAAATCCTAAGTAAAGAGCCAAACACAAGAACGATATCTCCCAATGATTATTTTGAGTTTAACTCTAAGTTTACGGACAAAATGAGGAGGATCAAGGTAACTTGGACAACATGTTTTTTTTTTTTTAATGATTTGATTGTAGAGGTTTTGTAGACCCAGGCCATTGTTCATCTTGTAGATCCCTCTGCCTCCTGTGGATGAAAAGAAGAAAGTGATCGAAGATGTTGATAAAGATAGGCGTTATGCCATCGATGCCTCCATTGTTCGCATAATGAAAAGTCGCAAAGTTTTGGGTCACCAACAGTTAGTGATGGAATGTGTAGAGCAGTTGGGCCGCATGTTCAAGGTTTAAAATGATGCTCAGTTAATCCAGATGATATCTGTTTCCCGTTTTAGTTATAAACTAGGTTGATTGAATTGTTCATTTTTTCAGCCTGATTTCAAGGCGATTAAGAAGCGCATTGAAGATCTAATTACCAGAGACTATCTGGAGAGAGATAAGGATAATCCCAATTTGTTCAGATACTTAGCATAATTTGGTCAAAACTAGAAGTGGTGTCCATGTCTGCTGCAAATTTTCCTACGGGTCACCAATGAAGAAATTGTTACCATGCGTGCGCCTTTTTCTGATTACTTGGAGACCGGAGCTCATAATTTCTTGTACATTTTGCCTTCAGAGCCACCCAGGTATGAACAATTATACTATATGTGGGTTGGGGAAATCTCTAAATCAAACCGCAACGAACGAGGTCCAAATTACACTAAAATGGACCGGACCATAATGTATCACTCTCTTTTCGCCTCCAAGTCGATGGCATGACTTGATTGATACTAGTTTGTTAATTGTTTATTTGCTGGTTGCCTGGAAGGAGGAGAAGAAAAAAATGTAATTAATTCTGACTCGAATTTAGATGCTATTATCAGGTAATGGCTTGCCTTTCGTTGTGTGTAATGCTACATTTTTGCTTTGTGATGATAATAAGCATTATCAATTAATCATGTTGATATTTAATCGTTCGTCTGGTTTGACCGTCAATCAATGGGATGGGAACACAATTCTTGATGCAATGCATTGGGCATTGATGAGGCATTGATGAGTTCCAAGTGTGGAGAATTAATAATTTGAAGAATTTATGGACTCCGCTTCCTCCTATAATTTTGTTTGAAGTGTAATATTTATATTTAAAGTTGGCAAGATTCTAATATGCATGCGTTCAAACTCACTCCTTACACTTCAGTATTTCATATGGCTAATTAATAATTTCAGAACTTTTGTATAATTATGTTTTACGAGATCATATGTAAGATCATCGCAACAAGATTGAAACACATCTTGAAATCATCAATGCATCATAAGGTACATTCATGTTATGTAGGTTGATTGGAGGAAATGTACTGCTTGTTCTATAGCTCTTCCATGTTGATGGTAGAAAGAATTTCAATGGGGACTCTGTCATTAGAGTTGATGTCCAATAAAGCTCTCGACTCTATTCATCTGTACTTCAGATAATAAATACTTGGAGCTTTAGGATGTCTCTTCACTATATGATTCTTACAATGCATCACAACTACTTTCTATGGGGTGTTAGGTAATGGAGAACTCACCAATTTGTTCAAAGTGTGGAAAGGATTTCATCAAGGTGATCCATTATCCGTTTATTATTCATATTATATATGGAAGCTTTGCCTAGGATGATAGGTCACTTAATAAGGTTTAAAGGCATTCAAAGTGTGAGTAACTGGGGACGTATTCCTTTGTTCCCAAATACTCCGTCTCCTCTGTATCCTTCTCATCCAAGCCATCCATTGGGAACGTATTCCTCTGTCCCTAAATACTTTGTGTTCTATAGAACAATGGATGGCTTGGATGAGAGGAGTATAGAGGCGACAGAGGATCTCAAGGGGAGCAACTGAGGTCTTTGGTCCTGTATTTGTAGGTAATCTATTGTTATTCTTCAAAGTTGTGGACACTTCAGTCTTTGTCCTAATGAATGCCTTTAGTACCTTTGACCACTTGTCAGAACTTTCCATAAATATTGACAAATGTTTTAATGATTGTGGAATTTAGAGCAGGAACTGTAACCGCGTAGCTTTTAACTATCATAGGCCTTCATCTTAAAGATCCCGCAGTCACTTACCTTGGCCTTTCCATCTTCACTAAAAAGCTTCAAATTAAAGATTGTATTCCATTATTAGAAAAAATCCAAAAGAGAATCAATTATTGGAGCAATAGAACCTTATCATTTAGTGGAAGAGTACAACTGATCAATTCCATTCTTAACTGCCAACACGTATTCTTGTCATCGCATATCTTTTTCTCCATGGGATTAACTAAGGTTATTGCCAGAATCCTGAGATGCTTCCTATGGTCTGGCTAAGCTAATGGAAAATTCTTTCAAAAAGTTGATCTGTGATTTGCTCACCAAAGAAATCAAGTGGTCTGGGAATTATCTTTGCCTCACTAACAAACAAAGCATTCATGATAGACAAAATTTGGAGAATACCCATTAATAAGGAGGTTTTGTGGGTCCAGTGGATCCATTACTACTTCCTCAAAGGTAAGTCAAAGATTAAAAAACAGGTAATACATGGTTTATAAACCAACTTTGAAGTTGAGTGACTTAATAATAGACTGCTTTAGATTCAATATTAGGAATGGAGAATCAACCTTCTTATGGTATAATAATTGGAGCAAACAAGGGTCCCTATGTAAAATAAATTTATTCTCTACACATGCACACCTATTACCTAATAACTCAAAGGTTAAATCCTTAATCAGTAGAAGTGAGCGAGACGACACCACTCTCCTGGAGTCTCGACTATAGATCAAGTCAAGATGAAAAGGATCATTATTAATGGCTCATGAAGGAGAATAAGAAATTCTCAAATTCCTCATGTAGAAGATTCTCGGTCCCTATTATGCTAACCTTTACCTGACACAAAACAGTTTGATATTGTTAAAAACAATTATCTAAGGTGTCATTCATTATTTGGCTTGTGTGTACAGACTACAGAGAAATTGCATACATTAGACAAAATTAAGTTCATAGATATGAATTAACCATGTTGCCACTGCAGTAAAGAGCCATAATCAGCCAATCATCTCTTCTTTATGTGTGATTATTCAATATTCATCTAGTTCGGAATCAAGTCACTTCGTAAAATTCATATCTGTAGCTTTTGCTTCTCTGCTTCTTTGGATTTCTTGAAGACTGAGTGACTATGGAGAAAAAGGAACAATTGCATATTCAGAGCTGAATATAAGTTAAGGGAGCAGATCTTCCAAAAGCTATTCTGCTGGATAACAATATTTTTCTCATAAAAACATGAAATTCAATCCGTCACCTTCTATTATCTTCTCATCATTTCTTATATATTTCCACCTTTTCACAGCCAAATTTTGGACCACACCAATATGCTCCAAATAGATGTATAGAGTGTAAGAGTAACAAATATTTGTGTTTTTAACAACAACAATAATAATAATAATAATGCCCATTGATACATACTTACATGTTTGGTGATAAACACATTTATAATTGTATCTTACCTTATCTCCTAACTTGTTTGGTGATAAATGTATCTAGAATTTTATCTGCTACGAAACATCTAACTCTGTTGATACAAGTTCATTGAACCATACAACTTGTTCCTTAAAAGCTATATGAATTGGACTTTTAATGCTCAAAATATGGAGAAGTTCTTAGTCAAATTGGTGGATATAATAGTTTAATGATAGGTCGAATTGAATCTATTTTTATAGGTTTTATTTTGATTTAAAGAACAATATTAGGTTCAATTTTTTGGACAAAAAATCAGATTCTAAGTTAAAATTTGGATTTCGAATTCTATTTAAATTCAGCGAGACTTTTAAACTTGAATTTTGATTTCTTTCATCAAACGCAAATTCAACTCTAAATTAAGTCAAATTAAAATTTACTTATTAGTTTCAAATTAATTTGAACTTGATTTTTTTTTGTGTATGA
>JANITX010000211.1:36544444-36555632 GCA_027564395.1 Erythroxylum ulei | reverse complement strand
TTCCATTCCATTATAAACCATTCCATTCCCTTCCATTCTATTACATTCCATTCCATTAATTAACATCCAACCAAACAAGGCCTTAGAAGACGGACTCCTAGAAACGTCGATAATCGGGAACAAAGTTTGAAGGCTTGCAACTTTGTGGAATTCGAAAAGTAACAAACTCCAAAAAAACAACAAGAGAAGAATCACTCAACTCTCAAATTTTGTATCTCACAAATTTAAAAAGAAACAGAATACTCAATTTATTCAATCTGTCCCAATGCTTAAATAATGAAGCCTATTTATAGGCAAGGTAAAAGAGTTGTTGTAAACTAAACAAACTCCTAATAATAATCTAGTAAAAGAAAATTTTAAAATATTCTAACCAATAGAATTTACTTAAAACTCATATATGATGTGTATCAACCAATGAGAATTAAGTAATGACTTGAATAATAATTAACTAAGTGATAAATACAATTAATTGCCAAAGATTGGCATTGCCGATCAATCTAATCTCCATGGTAAATAAGAGATAATTAGACGTTATCTTATTTGCAAGTGACGGATGGCAATAGGAATCACCCTTATTGTAAACTCTTATTTAAGTTCATTGAATGTAGACATCTCCAAATTTGTAGTAAATTTGGGTTTTACGGGCTGCTAAATGGAGACATATGTTGGGCTCTTCTTCAACAATATGGGCTGCTACTATCATTGGCCTTTTCCAAAATTCCGAGATGAGTCCAACGAGCTTCATTCTTGTACTTCAAATTCTCACGATCACTATAAGCTATCTTCAATTCGCTATAGATGAACTCTTGAACAAAAGTATTCAATTTGATCTTCATATGTCACGCCTTGCTCTAATCGGTCCATTAGGAAAAACGACACCTTGAGTGTCACCACCTTGGTTCGTATCATTCTCCCCCTCTTCAAAAGGATTCGTCCTTGAATCCGAACCTGCGTCAAATTCAAAAGGGGAAAGATCAGAAACATTAAAAGTAGCACTAACACTATACTCACCTGGCAGATCAATGCGATAAGCATTGTCATTTATTTTCGCAAGGACTTGGAATGGTCCATCTCCTCTCGCATCTAGTTTATTCTTTCTCTGAGACGGAAATCGTTCCTTCGGCATATGCACCCATACCCAATCACCGGGCTCAAACAAGACTTGCTTGCGCCCTTTATTAGCTCGAAGTGCATTGGACTCATTCTTTTTCTCAATAGCTTTTCGAGCCTTCTCATGGATCACTTTTACCAATTCTGCTTTCCTTTCACCATCTAAATTAGTCAACTCGTTTAAGGGTAAAGGAATTAAATCTAACACAGTAAGAGGGTTAAAACCATAAACAATTTCGAATGGACTAAAACCTGTGGAAGAATGAATGGAGCTGTTATAAGCAAATTCAACAAATGGTAACCAATCCTCTTAAGATTTTATGTTCCTACCCACTATGGCTAGAAGTAAAGCTCCTAGAACTCTGTTGACCAACTCAGTTTGGCCATCGGTTTATGGATGGCAAGTAGTGGAGTAGAGTAGTTTGGTGCCTAACTTACCCCATAGTACCTTCTAAAAAATGGCTAGGGAACTTAGCATCTCTGTCAGAAACAATTGTCTTTGGAATATCATGAAGTCGCACTACGTCACGGGAGAATAAATCCGCTACATGTGTAGCATCATCAAATTTATGGCATAGGATAAAGTGTGCCATCTTGGAAAACCTATCAACCACAACAAAAATACTATCTCGCCCTCTTTTTGTCCTTGGTAAACCTAAAATAAAGTCCATCGAAATGTCAATCCAAGGTGAATTAGGAACAGGAAAAGGTGTATATAAACCATGTGGCATCACTTTTGACTTAGCCTGTTTACATGAAATACAAGTATAACAGACTTTTTCTACCAATTTTCGCATATTAGGCTAGTAAAAATGTTCATGCAAAATTTCATAAGTCTTCGTGACACCAAAATGACCCATGAGACCACCACCATGGGCCTCTCTAACCAATAACTCTCGCATGGAACAATTAGGTAAGCACAACTTAATATTTCGAAATAAATATCCCTCATGCTTATAAAACTTATCAAAAGCACCAAGTGCACATGCTTCGAAAATGCCAGAAAAATCGGAATCACTGGCATACAAGTCCTTAATATACTCAAATCCCAATAATTTTGCATTCAAAGTAGTGAGAAGAGTATACCTTCGTGATAATGCATCAGCGACAACATTTTCCTTACCTTGTTTATACTTTATGACGTATGGAAAGGACTCAATGAATTTGACCCACCATGCATGACGTTTGTTCAACTTACCTTGTCCTGTTAGGTACTTGAGTGATTCATGGTCATTGTGAACCATAAACTCTTTTGGCAAAAGATAATGTTGCCAAACCTCCAAAGCTCATACTAATGCAAGCAATTCCTTGTCATAGGTCGAATAGTTCAATTGGGATCCATTGAGCTTTTCACTAAAATATGCACATGGCTTGTTGTCTTGCATTAGAACTACCCTAATTCCTACACCAGAAGCATCGCACTCAATTTCAAACATTTTATCAAACTTAGGTAAAATAAGAATAGGAGCATTGCACAATTTATCTTTAAATGCATTAAATGTTAATACTTGTTTATCAGTCCAATGAAAAGAAACATCCTTTTTTATAAGATCAGTCAAAGGAGAAGCAATTGTGGAAAAGTTACGAACAAACCTGTGGTAGAAACCTGCTAAACCAAGAAAAGACCTTACCTCAGAAGCAGTTTTAGGGATAGGCCATTCTCTAATGGCTTTGATTGACCTTCTCCTCATCCACATGAATTCCTGAAGAACTTATGAAAAAACCCAAAAAAACAAGCTTATCCATACAAAAGATGCATTTTTCAATATTAGCAAAAGTCGTTCTTGTCGTAACACGTTTAGTACTGCTTTTACATGCTCAACATGATCATTCAAAGTTTTACTGTAAATCAGTATGTCATCAAAATACACAATGACAAATTTCCCTAAAAAAGGTCTAAGTTTGTGGTTCATTAATCTCATGAATGTGCTAGGAGCATTAGTTAAACCAAATGGCATGACTAAGCACTCATATAGGCCATACTTAGTCTTAAAAGCAATTTTCCATTCATCACCTTCTTTCATTCTTATTTGGTGGTAATCACTTTTTAAATCAATTTTAGAGAAAATGCATGCACCATTAAGTTCATCCAACATATCGTCTAACCTGGGGATTGGATGTCTATACTTTACCGTAATCTTGTTGACTTCATGCCAATCAACACACATTCTCCACGAACCATCTTTTTTGGCACAAGGAGTACTGGAACTGCACAAGGGCTTAGATTCTCACGAATCAACCCTTTCGCTAAGAGATATTCAACTTGTTTTGCAATTCCTTAGTTTCTTCTGGATTGCTTATGTAAGCTGGTATATCGGAATGCTCGAACCAGGCACAAAGTCAATTTAATGTCCGATGCCACGCAAAAGAGGTAAAATCTTAGGCATTTCGGTAGGAAAGACATCATCAAAATCCTGCAAAAGATCAGCAAAACAACTAGGCAAACTTTTGATAGTGTTAGCTAAAATGAAATTTTCCCTAAACCGAATAATGACACATGACTGTTTTACACAAAGAGCAAACTTTACATCTCGAAATCTAGCAAATAAACTCACTTTCTCACTTCGTGATGCATGTGTGCAATCACTCACCGAAGTTGGGCATGTAATTTGGCTTTTATTATTATGGGCCTTATTACACTCTACCTTTTGTAAAGGCTGTACCTTACTCCCCTTACCCATCTCACTAGCAATTTTGATCTGATCATTATAGACTTCTCGAGGAGGGAGTGGTGCCAAAGTAAACTTCTTTCCATAGAACACCAATGTATAATGGTTAAGGAAACCATCATGATGCACTCGTCGATCGAACTGCCATGGGCGACCAAGTAAGATATGCCCAGCTTGCATTGGCACAACATCACACAAAGCTTTATCAGAGTATCGACCAATGGAAAATGAAACCAAGCATTGTTTAGATAATTTTACTGCCCCACTGTCATTAAGCCATTACAAATAGTATGGCCTTGGATGCTTCACACAAGGTAGGCCAAGTTTCTCAATAAGAGAAGAACTCACCACATTGGTACAACTGCCACTGTCAATGGTCAACGAACTAGGTTGTCCACCAATCAAACACCTAGTGTGGAAGATGTTATCTCTTTGTTCTTTCCCTTCGTCTTTAACTTGGGCATTTAAAGCTCTTCGAGCAACAAGAGCTCTCTCGCCATACTCTATGTATTCTTCATACTCATCAACATCATTCTCATCATCATCAACCAAATGAGGCATGTCATCCTCTTTATCGCACTCAAAGTCAATCTCGCCATCTTCTCAGATTATTAGAGACTTTTTATTAGGGCATTCTCTAACATAGTGACCCCTTCCTTGGCATTTGTAGCAAGAAATGTCTTTGGGTTGCTTAGAAGCACTAGGAGAGGACGAAGAAGATGCAACTTTAGTAGTAGAAGTAGAACCTTTAGATGAATAAGGCAAACCTCTATCTGTGGTGTAGTTTCGAGGCTCATTTGGTTTGAACCTTGCATCTCTCCCATTCCATAATCTATCATCTCGTTTCTGCCAATTTCCTCTCCAAGGAGGATTTGAGACAGTGTTAGCACCCCTTGGTGCTCCTCTCTGGCACAACTGCTTCTCAATGGTGAGTGCGGTTTGAAGCATTTCTTGAACATCCAAGTAATGATGCAACTCCACACGGTTTGTAATTTCAGGTTTTAGGCCTACAAGGAATCTAGCCATAGTCACCTCAGGTTCTTCAACAAGGTTGGCTCGAATCTGAATAGTCTCCATCTCTTTATAATAGTCATCAACAGATCGGTTTCCTTGCAAAAGAAATTAGAGCCGTTGGTGGAGTTCCCGATAATAGTATGGTGGCACAAATCGTTTTCACAAGATACGCTTCATTTCGGCCCAAGTGTCAATAGGCCTCTCTCGATAAAGAATCCTGCTTTTGCACAACTGATTCCACCATGTTAGTGTATAATCAATGAACTCAGCAACAACATAGGTTACCTTTTTCTCATCTGTGTAGTTGTAGCAAGCAAAGACTGCTTCCATCTTTTCCTCCTAATCGAGGTAAACATCAGGATCATTCTTCCTTGAGAAAGAAGGAAATTTCGGTTTGGGGGAATCATTGTTGCGCTCTTTCCGTACCCTAGGCATATACTTGGACTCAATGTCATCACCTGAAACATAACCATCATTAACCTCCCTTCGTTTAGAAGTGTGGTCCGTCGATCTCGGTCGGCTTGCAAAAACCTCATTCAACTTCTGGTAATTGTCGGCAATGGATCTCTCTTGTCTAGTAAAGGCTTGAATAAGAAACTCCCTTTGCTCTTTCAACATTGCACCGATCTTATCTCGAGCAACGAAGGATTGTTCTCCTTTATGGGATCAATCTCATCATTTTTACCAACTTTTGTAGTAGCAGATCTAGTCATCATGGAGGATCTATAAAAACTCAAAAGGAAAAGAAAAAGAAAATCACAATAACCTCACTCGTTAGCTCTCAAAAATAACACTCTGAATGATTCAAAACTTGTAAAAATCATTGGAGAGGGTTACAAATCAAGATGAAGGATGTGAGTTGCAAACTTCAAAAGAAACAATGCAACACCTAATGGTTCTAAGAGGCCAATGAACTTGACGATACAATTTGTGATGGAGGCTACACGGATGAAGGAATTGTGCGTGCCATTAATATCTGCCAACACAAGAAGAGACAAAGTGTTAGAAAGCGTAAGAGAATCAAAGAACGTAGGGATGCAAGGATCCCTAACTCTAGAGTCAAAGAAAAAACTTTAAAAGAAGAGAACTTAAGAAAACACTGCCCAATCTAAAGATGAAAGCTATCGGTGCCTTAAAAGTTTCGAAAAGAAAAGTAACAATTTTGTTTTTTTGTTTTTCTTTTTTGTTTCAAAGGAAACAAATCAAATATGAAAAATATATATAGGAAGTGAAAAAAATTGACGTATGTTTTTTTTCCTCTCTTTTGTTGACGGGAAACTAACACCGAAAGACCATAAGCTGAGACCAACTAATGCGGAACCCCCGAATCTAGACATAGAATACCTAAATTAGACTTGAAAGATATAATGATAAAATTAAGTCTAAAGGGACTAAATTGAGAAGTAAAGGAAAGTGTAAGTCTTTGGTAGAAGTTTTGGCTAAAACGAATTAAATTGTGCACAAGTGTGACTTCCTGTATCTCGAATCCTATGGAACCCTTGGTTAACTTGTAACCAAAAACACCAATAATTGAGCGGACTCCTTACGAAACCCCTAGAAGACGGACTCCTAGAAACGTCGATAACCGAGAACAAAGTTTGAAGGCTTGCAACTCCGTGGAATCCAAAAAGTAACAAACTCCAAAAACCAACAAGAGAAGAATCACTCAACTCTCAAAATTTGTATCTCACAAATTTAAAAAGAAATAGAATACTCAATTTATTCAATCTGTCCCAATGCTTAAACAATGAAGCCTATTTATAGGCAAGGTAAAAGAGTTGTTGTAAACTAAACAAACTCCTAATAATAGTCTAGTAAAAGAAAAGATAAAAATATTCTAACCAATAGAATTTACTTAAAATTCATATATGATGTGTATCAACCAATAAGATTTAAGTAATGACTCAAATAATAATTAACTAAGTGATAGATACAATTAATTGCCAAAGATTGGCATTGCCGATCAATCTAATCTCCATGGTAAATATGAGATAATTAGAAGTTATCTTATTTGCAAGTGACGGATGGCAATAGAAATCACCCCTCATTGCAAACTCTTATTCAAATTCATTGAATGTAGACATCTCCAAATTTGTAGTAAATTTGGTTTTACGGGCTGCCAATTGGAGACATATGTTGGGCTCTTCTTCAACAATATGGGCTGCTACTATCATTGGTCTTTTCCAAAATTCCGAGATGAGTCCAACGAGCTTCATTCGTGTACTTCAAATTCTCACGATCAGCATAAGCTATCTTCAAATCGCTAAAGATGAACTCTTGAACAAAAGTATTCAATTTGATCTTCATATGTCGTGCCTTGCTCCTAGTTATCGGGCCATTAGGAAAAACGACACCTTGACTGTCACCACCTTGGTTCGTATCACCCACCCCCTTACTTAGCCGTTACACACCTTTCTTTTCTATCTCTAAAAACTAGGTCACAATGGACAACTAAGTTAAATGGATAGCTGGCATAAAATGGGACAACTGGGTTAAAATAGTAGCATGAGGTGTCTCTTGGTAGGTTAAAATAAGGCTTGTAATTCATGTTACAACCTTGGTCTCATGGCCGTAACATTTTAATTGGTACAGTCGTGGTCTCCATTTTTGTGCTCTAATTTGTCTTTTCTTCTCTTAATCTTTTTCTTCTTCTTGCTCCATGAAGACAATAGAGTATGAACATTGAGAAGATGACTCAATAAGTATGTTTTCGGGTCACTTTAGCTCCATCACTTCTAAAATGTACTTGAAATCAAATATAAGCTAAAGTGAGTATCTTAAGCATTTTAAGGCATTAATTACTAAATGTAATGGATTAAATGTGTCAACAGTTATGTACATATCAAGTCGTGCTTACCAAAGGAGGAGGGAGGCCTTGTAATTTTTTCTATTAAAGTTACAAACAAGATGCTTATGATCAAAAGGATATGGAGGATACTTACAAACAAGCAAGCCCTTTTCGTTAGGTGGATCCATGCACACTACCTGAGGACAACTAACTTCTGATGCATTAAGCATAAACACAATTTTGGTTATTCATCCCCCTCACTTTGCCATCACACACCTTTCTTTTCTATCTTCCAAAAACTAGGATACAATGGACCGCTGGCATGAAATGGGACAATTGGGTCAAAATGGTAGCATGAGGTGTCTCTTGGTAAGTTAAAGTAAGGCTTGTAATTCATGTTACAGTCGTGGTCTCATGGTTATAACATTTTAATTGTTACAGTCATGGTCTCCATTTTTATTTTTTATTTTCTCTTTTCTTCTTTTAATCATTTTCTACTTCTTTCTCCATGAAGACAACAGAGTATGAACATTGAGAAGATGGCCCAATAAGTATGTTTTCGGGTCACTTTAGCTCCTTCACTTTCGAAATGTACCTAAAATCAAATATGAGCTAAAGTAAGTATCATAAGCATTTTAAGGCATTAATCACTAAGTGTAATAAATTAAATGTATCAACAATTATGCACATGTCAAGTTGTGCTTACCAAAGGAGGAGGGAGGCCTTGGACTTTTGCCTATTCAAGTGACTAACAATATGCTTATGATCAAAAGGATATGGTGGATACTTACAAACAAGCAAGCCCCTTTGGTTAAGTGGATCCATGCACACTAACTAAGGATAACAAACTTTTGATTCTTTAAGCGTAAACACAATTTTGCTTAGACTATGTTTCGTATTCTTAAGCTTAAAGATGTAGTTAGGATGGATTCCAATATAAAATTAGCATTAGGGCTTCCATATTGTTCTGACATAACAACTAGACTTGTTTTGGTCTTGTAAGTAGGATACCTAAACTATTCTCTCTAACAAGGGACATTCTAGACCTGGTATTAAAGCCCTAAAAAATGCATCAAAAATTGTAGAGGTCATGCCTAAATCACCTATAGTCAATCATATCTTAAGTCTCACTTTAAATTAGGCACTCATTAGGTAACTTCTCAAATGCCTCGTATAGAATGCTTTTAGGGGATCATGTTCTAAATGTTGAACAACATAAACTAGTGTGGTTTAAATAAGCTTGACCAAGAGCTTCCTTTATCTTTTGGCTAACATTTAAAGAAAAACTAAGTATCTTAAATAAATTGAAGAGCTTCTTGAACGTACCAAACGTTTGTGTTTTTTTGCAATAAAGAATAGGAATTAGTGGAGTATCTCTTCTTTAAATACATTCTACATCGATTATCTGGGATAAAATTGAATCTTTACATAATATTAGTTCTCCAACGTCAAGCTGGAAAGAATTGATATGTTGGTTATGCTTTATGCAAAGTATTAATAAGGGAGATTTAAGTTGTATTGATAAAACTGACCCAATCTATAAAAAAAGTAACTGATTATTCATCAAATTCAACTCAGGTCTAAACAATCTACTGTCCTAAACTAGTGCTTACCTACTATAGATTAATATTCTAAAATGGTCCTTATGTACTACATCATTGCTCTAGTAATTTCACATTTTCCTTGGTATGTATGCTTACAAAATAAATTCAAGCTAGAGTGAAGCTTCCATGGGTTACACCAAATTGCCTCCCAAATCAATGACAGTAACTTAAGCTACCTTGGATTCTCCTACCAGAAGCAATCACTAAGAATGGAATCTTATATAGTTTTGGTTTCACAAACCTAATTTATAGCCTCAAATAGAAGTTCTTTTCTACATTCCAAGTTAGCAATTAAATTATAGCTCTTGACGTTTAGCTTGCTTGGTTCTGCCTTTAAAAATGTTAATTATAGCTCTTGACGTTTAGCTTTTGCTTGGTTTTGGCTTTAAAATGTTTCCTTATTGAGAGATAAGCGTAGTTTTAAGTGCTCTATAGTTAAATATGTATTTTATTCATTTACTCTTTTAATTTCTTTAAAAAAATAAGATGACAATTTGAAACTATTTTATAATGCTTTAATAAATACGTTATATACAAAAATTTCATTTAATGATATATATGTCGTGTAACATCCTCGCAATCAACGTTTGGAATACCGTACTATTCTGGACGGTACGTACCGTATCGATTAGAAAACGGAATGGTATGGGCCACCATTAATACCGGCCTAAAATACTAATCAGTACAGGTGGTTTTCGTTCGACACCGGCCAGTACCGACAGTACCAGAACATACCGGCCGATACCGTAAACTTCCAAAACTTCAAGGACCAAATTGCAAATTTTTTAAATTTAACCCTAAATTCCCCCTAACCATTCTTCACTCTTCTCTCATCTTTGTGCCACCTCCTCTTCTCCGTGTGTTGCCCGCCTCTTCTCTTCTTATTGTCGCGTCGCCGTCTCTGCTCTGGCCCTCGCCTCCTTCGCTTATCCTCCCTTGGCATCGGTTGAAGAAGACGTTTCCTCCATAGGGACCCGAAGATGTCACCGCCTTCTCTGCTCGAAGTCACCGCATTGAAGCCATCGGAGACGCGTCTGAAGCCACCAGAGATGCGTCCAGACTCTGACCCGTGACAAAACCCAAAGACCCGAAGTTGGTTTTTTTATTTTTTCTGATTTTGAAAATTTCACGGTTAATTAAAATTTTTGCTTTGTTGAATTGGATCATTGGAATGTTAGAATTAGGATGATGGTTTTGGTTGAATGATGCATGGTGTTGGAGTTGGTTAGAGTGTTAGACGGTGTTTTTTTGTGTTGTTGCGTGATCTAGAATTCTGGAATCTGGATACTGAATTGGTTGGGTGGGGTTGAGTTTGTGTATGAAATAAATTGGTTGGAGTTGGAATATGATCTGAAATTATGAATATTGAATTGAATTGGTTGTATTTGTGTATCTGAATTTTGAAATAAATGTCATTTGTGTTGGTTTGGTTCATGGTTATTCGGTTTGGACTATTTTGCAAATTTTAAAAATTTTAGGGACTATTTCATAAATTTAAAAAATTACCCGAAACAGTATTCGGTACTGACTGATACCGGTATAGTACCGTACCAGAATTCAATTCAGTATCGAACCCGGTACGGTATTCATTACTTTGCTCGCAATTCTATAAAAGGATGCAAGTTGGAAAAACTTAAATAATAAAACCAAAAAGGAAAAAACTTAAATAATAAAACCAAAAAGGAAAACGCAAAGTATGCAAGTTGGAAAACTTAAATAATAAAACCAAAAAGGAAAACAAATTAAGAGAATTCAATGTTTTTAATAGTTTATCCCATCGTTTTGTCATTTTTTACAAAAATAACATCAGTTTGCTTATAAAAATTAGGCTCGGGTTTGGGCTCAAAAAAATCGAGCCTAAGCCCAATTGCCATCTCTACTTACATATAGCCACGAAATGGTGAAGGAAAGAACTACCAGTACTAGTATAGTAAAACCTCTATAAATGAATATTTTTGGGACCTGAAAAATTATTATCTTATACGGGGTTATTAATTTATCGA
>JANITX010000211.1:36531049-36544189 GCA_027564395.1 Erythroxylum ulei | reverse complement strand
AAGTGCTTCTTATTTTGATGTTGCCAAACAGTCTACTGTGTGAAGCTCTTTTTAAAAAGCTGTTTTTTTAATTGACAACCAAACAGCCAACTGGCTTTTAAAAAAAACTCTTCTCAGAAAAGCTCTACTGACAAAAACTCTACTGATAAAAGCTCAACCAAACGGGCACTTATACCCTTACGGGCAATAAGTACTTCTGCAGCTAAGAAGTGAGCATTCTTGCAAATTTCTCGAGCAGAATAAAGGATCCCAAAAGTAGGATTCCTGAACTGCTGGTTGACAATTCAGCATCCGACCAATGTTGGAGATAAAGATTGGAACCTGTTTCCTGTGAGTTAGTACCCCACATTTGCTAAACATGTCACCTTTATCCTTTACATGCTCTGCTTTCTCTGCCATCTTTCATATCTTCAATATGACAGCTACCGTTCTCGGTAGAGTAATGTTTTTCGGTGATTCTCACCCTATTACGGGCATGCTTTGAAGGTGATTTTGAGTTCTCTAGAGGAAATTCATCTTTGCTCTTCCGCTTCTGCTTCACGCCTAAAAATCCCCAAGCAACAGATTCCAATGCTTTAGAGGTTGGTGGTCCATTTCTCATGCTTCGTCTGCGTGAGTTCATGTTATGTTGTTTATCATCAACTTGACATTTTGAAGTATCCAGAGAATTAGCATCACCTGGCTGTCCACTTCTTTGATCAGTCAATTTTTCTGTCATTTCCATTATCAAAGGTTCAGTTTCTATATCTTGCATGAAAGGTATGTTCTGGTCAATTAACATACGGATTAGAGGTTTCTCCTGAGGATTTTCAACACTCGATGAGTTACAATTGGAAGAGCATTCTTCACCAACACTTTGACTTGCACTGGATGAATACCTGTCGGTTGATAACTTCTCCTGAGTTGGAACCTTGTGAAAAGTATTGATTTCCATAACATCATGTTTGCGTAATGAGCATCCAGCCTTGTCATTCTTTAACTTGGAAATAACCAGGGTGTTGATTGTGCTGCACTCTGAGTGGTTACAAGCATTTAATCTCTTTTGTGGGTTTGTACCACGGGGTGGTCGAAATCTATCACCAGGTTTGGTTCTACGTGTTGCCCGTCCCTTGGTAACCTCGACTTGCTTCGAGCATTTCCATTTACCAACCTTCTGCTCATTAGGAGCTTGTAAAGCAACACTTCTTTTTGGGACATTACTTAAATCTTTCTTGTCTCTTTTATTCGCATCAATCCTCAAGAATCTTGACAGTTTGGACTGACTTTGATTACTATCAAAAGGTGGAAGATCAGAATCGTCTGACACTCGCTCCACAGAGGAATCTCTCTCAATTCCTCCAGAAGTGGTACTGGAGGTGGAGATGTTTGAAGTTTCAACCGGCAAACTTCTCAATACTCTCACCTTTGTTGTTTCCCCAGTGGCCATACTTGAATCAACAATGGTGAACATAGAATCCAGGTTTCGGCTTGGAGTTTGTGGCTTCAGATAACAATGGCGCTGTTGATCAGGAGCATCTCCTTGATCAAAATGTGCTTCACTACTACAATCAGTCTCTTCTTTTCCCTCTGCTCCACTATCAAGTTCAAGAAGTGCTGGATCTAGAGCAACTTTTTTTAATACATCACTCACAGAATCAAAATAGTGAGTTCCTTTCATAAGTTTCCTTCTTGAAAACTTAATGATACCAGGGGTTAGAAATACCAAAGAATTTCCGTAAACACCAGTGTACCCAAGTTCATAAGGCTGCTCAGAGTGCCACCCTCTTGCCAGTAAACGAGGCCAGACAGCTTCCCAGAAGAGATCGTTTGATCGAGCTTTACTCAACCGATAGCCTCCATTTAAGAAGTTGGTAATTTCCAAAGGTGTAAGCTTGGAGCATGCTTTCCCAATTGCTATTTCTGGGTGGCCCGCTAACACATGACTAGACTTGGAAGGCTCCATGGCCGTGCCTTTAAGGTCCTTCTTCCCTTGGCCAGTTGCCACTGCCTCAATGAGCGCATCAACACCAACTTCAGCTTTTAAGGCAAATACATATTCTTCAAGTAACATTCTTCCTTCTTCAAATGCATTAGCAAGCTAAGCAACATGTAACTAATAGTCAAACAAGGTGCCAGCATAACTTGGTGACTGAAATAAAATTATGAGAATTTTTTTAAAACTGTAAAAAGAAGTTCTTAGATGAACAAGATAGTGCCACTGTAAGGACTAAGTAGAAAAGAAAAATTATCAAGACACAGAAACCTAATGACTGGAAGCTGATATCTAAAACGTACTTGAGAGGCTGTGGGCTAGAAGCAAATGAAGAAACCTGAGGTCTAAAGAATCCGCTAAAGAAACATGTGGTAGTTAGTCAACAAAAAAATACTTGAAAAGAAGCGGTTGGAAAAAATTGCTGAAAGATAACTTGTTAATTGGATGAATTGAGAGTTTATCATTAATGTAAGCATTTTTAATTTATTCACGCAAATTGTTTCAAATGTAACAATTGCTCCATCACTTTACATATCTTACAGGTAAGAAAATTAGCAAAAATTAAAAATAGAATCCAGTAATACCTCCAGCAAAGTCTTTTTGCGTTCCACTGACAAATTAAGAAGCAAAGAAGATAAGGGTTCTTGTTGTCTCAATCCTCTCAATATTCGTTTTCCTTGTATACATCTTCGATTTCTTACTTTTTGGCACTCTGACCATCTTTGATATCTGTCAGACCTATAAAACTTTCCATAGTAAAATGAAAGCATGTCACCAATAGTTTTGGTCTCAACAAAATTTTTCACTTGAACAAGATTTCTCCCAAAAATGTACAATCCAAGGAGAAAAGAAGCCTCCTCCACATCAGTCCACGTGCCACCCAAGGAACCAGGAACAATGCAGTGGCCTGCACACTTCTGAAGCATTTCAAACTTAAATCCTTGTTGTAAATGTAGCTCTCTAGAATTTTCTATTTTAACCACACCATCTAGTATATTCTCTATCGACTCGGCCTTAGGATTTAGTACACCATCAGTACAGCCCTGTCCGGCTGTGCTGCCTTCAGATTTTATGTACTTGTTTTCAACAGACCTATTGGTCCAACAAGCAGGAAATTGTGCTGCGTGTTTGACATTATCAACTTCATCATTAATCCACATTAATGATATAGGTAATCCAACTAAAAACCCATAATTAGTATCGAACAAAGTTGCATTAGTTGGATTCTCCACCAGCAGGGTGTATGCAGATTTCGTCATCAATGGTGGAAGTTTAACCTGATACTGCTCTCCAATCCTAGGAGCCAAGTCAGAATCATGAGAAACATCAGATATACCAGGAGTTTCTCCTGGAAGTGGCTGCTCTTCAGATTCGTCATCAGTATATCTTTCACTATGATTCACTTCAACAAGATCCATCTGTAAAGGAAAATAAAATATGATTCTTCAACATTTGACATAAATTAAACAGCATGAAGAAGATAAAATGGGTGTCAGGAACTTTTCTCAGGCTATCAAATTCCGTGAGACATTATGAAGCAGAAGTCAAACATGTCTAAATAAGAAAAAGGGAAGAGGAAAAAGTCACTAAAACCAGAGTCTCTTTTTCACCCCCCAAGGAATAGAGCAAAAGAGTTGAAACAAAATTTTGCAAAGAAAAAAGAATAAAAAAGATTCTTCAAGTATAAGCATTAGAGAAAGCATAATGAAATGTACAAAGTACAATTTCGTGAAAACAAAATTACTTTTCATAATTTTTAAATTAATTTATCCGTGATAAAATGCAGAAAACATGTTTACCTCTTGAATCAAGAACACAATGTTTCAGAGACGAAGAACAAAGCGTATTTACTAGCTATAAATTTTTAAATAAAATAATTCTCAAAATTCAAAATTCTCCAAATAATCTTTTTTTTTTAATTGTAAGAATATTTGCTAACCATATCTCATCTTACATGAAAAATTCCACAAAAAAAACGGAAAGCTTTCCCCGGGGATATAATGTATGCCTTTAATTACTGTGCTCTAAAGTCAAGACGAAATAGCCTAAAATAAAAAGAAATATAAAAATCGAGAACAATTATTTAATTTAAAAACGAACAAAACTATGATTATTTAAATACAAAAAAAGAACATCGACCATTAATAATCAGACGCAAAGACAAGTCAATAAAAACAGTTTATAGAATATTCAAACACACAAACAAATAGAGAGAATTCCAGGTAGGGTAGCTATCAAAATTCAAGTAACCAAGCAACCAACACCCTCCAGATCCATCTACCAACACGAACGAAGCAACCACACATCAAACATACTTCAGCTTTTCATAGAAACAAAGCGACTCTTCACCCACATTTGCCTCCACAACCAATCCCATATAACCACATACTATATGAGTAATAATCACCAGCATTGAAAGTTTGGCATCATTCACATAATCCAAGAACTTATTAGAAGGAAAAAGAGAAACATAAGAAAGCAAACAAGCAAAGGCAGAACAGACGGAGCTACTATTATTGTTGCTCGTGCATAAAATTCCAAGACGATCCCAAAGAATTCAGCTCTTTCACACTGCCAAGAAACCATTAAGCCACAAAAGAAAACCAGCATTAAATTGCAAGTACGCAAGTTAACCAAGAAAAAGCAGAACACACCGCATAATATCGATATAACTGATTAAACAACCAAACACAAACGAGAAAGAACAATAAAGAAACTAAAAGGGAAGGAATTTAGTACACATACCTCCACTGATTAAACCAAAGAGAGAGGCAGAGAGAACAAGCTGTCAAAACGAAGCCCAAGTTGAAAGAGCTAACTTGAGCAAATGGGCGTCCTCGGTTACGCACCGATTCACTCGTTATAAACTAAACAATAAACAAAAAACGTGACTATAACACACGCTCAAGAGAGACAAACACAAACACGTATTGCTCTCTCTCTCTCTCTCTCTCTCTATCTCTCTCTCTATATATATACATACAAGTCAACACTTCAAAGAAGATGTACACAGATACCTTTGTGAAGAGATGGAGAGCTTCAAAGGCTATAAAGACTCGACTTTTATGAAGGGCATTTAGAGAAGAGTCAGCACAGGGTCGTTTCTTCCTCGCTAGTCTCTCAACGGCTTGGCTTTTATAGGAAGAGAAGTAATAAGAATTAATAATTTATCGAGTCAGATTGCAAGGTTTTAAAAACCGAATTGGACCGTCCGGTTCGATCAAAAAAAGTTTAAATCGGTCAGTAGTCTGGTTCAGTTTTATCTAAAAACTCCTCTGTATAAAAACCGTCTAATTTAACCTTTTTTTGGTTGAACCGAGCGGTTTGGTCTAGTCCGGTTCGATCCGGTGTGATTTTTTAAACCTTGCAAAATCCCTTTCCTTTCTTTCGTCAAAACTTTCACATTTATAGAATTGTTGCGAAGAACATATTCACTTAATTAATAAGTCAAATTCATCAAAATTATTAGTTTATAATATTTATTTCTTTTTAGATGCTTTGTATTCCTAAATAAGGGAGGGAGAAGAAAACTGTACTGAAACCAAATGACGTCATCACTTATTATAATATAAGTGCCTACAAGCATAATATAATTTTCTTACATTAATATCATAATTTTGCTAGAAACATTATATAAATTGTATTGCCACCTACGAAATGCTCCAGTCACATACTTCTTTTCAGCATTCTCTATTTTATTTGAGTTGAAAATCATTATCCCTCTTATTTCTAGTTACATATAATGCTTCCACCAATACTCGTTTTGAAGTACATTGATGAAATTACAAACATACACGTATTAAATTCCGAATTATTATCTGAATTATAGTTTCACAAAATATTCATTGCTCATAAATAAATATGAAAGAAATATACATGCCTAGTTAGTTATACATGTATTAATGTCAAACTCTAAATCTTAGTCAATATTTTTTCTATAGGCAAAAGATGCAAATTTAACTAATATTTCTAGAGTTACAAGTTAATTTCTAATATTTTGAGGCATTTAAATGAATTCTAACATTTGCAAACTATTTAAATTTGACCGCAAAAATTTAAATAGAGTAAAGCCTTGTCAAGAAGATTTATGGAAAAAAAAACATTTGTCACAACGAATGAATTAAGAACATCTACTGATGGTAAGTTCATATCTTATTTTGACCATATTTAAGTTAAAATTATAGTATATTATAAGTTTACAATTAAGAATAATTTCATATATTACTAATTTGTAATTTATTTTAATGCAGTAGAAGAAGTTGATGCAAGTACTTTAGATGAAAACGTAGTTTACGAATCTTTAAATAGCGTTGAAGAATTTGGAGCTTTTAACGATGATGAGACACAACCTCTTTCAGAAATACAATTTTAATTTTTATTGTTATTTTAATATTTATATTAGACTCACTTTTATTTATTATTAATTAATTATATAATAATAGACATTGGTGTACTTTTATTTCAATAAAATGTTTTATTATTACTTATTCTTATAAGTTTTACTTTTTATTTATTATATACCGATTTTATAGTGGTTCACTTCCGGTTGAACCTCTAAATTTTAAACCTTTTCTTTGACTGGTTCAATATCCGGTCCGTTTTTAAAACAATGAGAAATAGAGGGGTGTCCGGTCTGGTCTGTTTATAAGGACGGTTTTGACAATACCCACGCGCGACGGCGATAGGCGTGATGTTCGCAAGTCCTGTTAACTTTCACCTGGGCATGTAAGATTTCCCTACTACGAGTGTGTGATTATCGAAGTTTTTACTTTCAAGTTTTTTCGTCGGATCCAATAGCACGTCGCCCAGTCAATCTCGAAGTTTTTACTTTTAAGTTTTCCAATTTTTATTTTTTGTTTTTATTTTCAAATTTAATAAATTTTTTTGAAAATTTTAAATTTTTTATTTTGGTTTGTTTAAGTTTTAAAAATTATGAAAACTATAAGAATTGGTTTTTTCTTCTTTTTTCTGTTTTATATTATGATTCAATATCAATTAAATAAATATTATTTAATTATTCAATATATTAATTATCAATAAGAATTAAATTATTTAATTTAATATTATATATTTAATTAACTAAAATTAATTATTTATATGAATTATGAATTATTTAATTTTGTAATTAAATTAAATAAATTTAATTTAATAATAATTATTAAATATTATTAAATTTACAATATCTTCAAAATAGATAAATTTTAAATAAAATTGGATTTCATAATTAAAATGTATTTAAAATAAATACTAATTTATAAATAAAAAGTTGGCTTTTGAATTATTTATTTTAACAATAATAAAATAATTTATTAATAAATATTATATAAGATATTAAATAAATTTAGTTAACTAAAAATAAATTATCTTTAAGTTTTATATATGTAATTAATATAAGTGACAAAAATATAACTACATTAATATTAACAATCAAACAAAAAAATTATTTACAAAGAAAAACTGAAACTGAAAACATAAAATAAAAACTAAAAACTACAATTAAAAAATAGAGGTGGAATCAAATAATTTCTTAATTTTAAATTATATAACAAACAACAATTCAATGATTTTACTTATCATTTTTATTAGCATAAATTTAACATTTTCTTTTGCTTGAAACAAAAATTTCTTGTATGTTGAATCAATCAACTTTATAAAAAAAATTGTTTTCCATACCTTAAAAATTATAAGATTAAGTAGAAATAGTCCTTTTCTATAAAACTATAAATAGTAGTTAAAAATTAAAATAAAGAAAAAGTTTGAGGCAATTCATTATAGAATTTAAATAATAAGAGTGATTATTATCTTTTGTAAATGTAAGTATTATCTAATTAAGATGATAAAATTTTATAAAATTTGAGGCAAATAATAATAATAAGATAAATTAACTATTTTTTGAAAAATAAAACAATTTTATTAACAAAGCAAAAGTTTAAATAACACTACAACATAGGAATATGAAGGCCCTGTTTGGCAAACAGTATATTGCATTAGTTGTTAGCTAATTTTATCAGCGGTTTGTTGATAGCTGATTATATTAACTGATTTAATCAGCAGATAGCAGATAACATCAGCTGTTTATTAAAGATGTTTGATAAAATTAGCTGTTTAGTATTAGTTGTTGATGTGTACAATAACTTATGTGCGTATGATTTAAAAAATTATAAGGGCATGAATATTATATTTTTTAGTATTTCGTTGAATATTCTTATAAGAATTTATATTTAGATATTTAATTTTATGAAAATTAAGTTTATAACTTTAAATAATAATAATAATAATAATAATCCAAAGTTAAACTCTCTATTAATATAAATGATGCAGCGAGCTACATCATATTAATGTTATGAAATTTATTATTTAATAAATTAAAAATATCTATAATTATAACATGATATATATACGATATATAATACTTATATACTAAAAATATTATTTTGATGTAACTCTTTATGTTAAAAAACTTAATATTATGATTTTTTTAATGTAAACTAATATTATAAAATTAAATAAAGATTAAAAAGTTTAATTAATCTCTTTATTATATTCTTCCAAACTTCACGACATAATTGTACGATCAAAAAATGCCAACTTTGAAAACACACAGAGTAAAAGTAAAGAGTAATGTGGAGGACAATATGACAATTAAGCGAATAGCTAACTCCAAAAGCTCATCTTATAAAGCTTTTAAAAATCAGCTTATTAGAGTTAAGCACCTGTTTGGATGGAATTTTGGGAAGTCAATAAGCTCTTTTCTTCACCACAAAAGCCTTAAAAAAAAGTGTTTGGCTATATAATAAAAAAACACTTCTTTAATAGATATGGCTTCTTTGGCAGCTAAAATAAAGCTTTTTAAGAAGCCTAAATTTGGGGCTTCTAAAAAATGTCTCTCAACTGGCTTTATCAAGTAGATTTTTCATATCAATTAATAAGCTTACTTTTAAGTCACTTTTGCCCTTATTATTTATACATAATTTTCATAATACTCACAAATTACCCATCTGCTCCTTCACGTGTATAATCATCCAGAAAATCCCTATCTTACAAAGCTCTCATAACCGACGCCCTTATAGCTGCGATCCACCACTGACGTCTCTCAAAAATCGACGCGACGAGCTACCATCGGCGGCCACCGAGTTGTCAGCCAACAAGTCTTATATTTTCCTTTTTGATTTTCCTTTTTTTATTAATAGGTTTTCAGATCTCTAAAACTGATTTTTTTTTAGTCAGAGCATTGATCGAAGCTCTCTAGCTTTCTCCCCCTCTAAATAATTTCAGGAGTCATACATTGAGTTTTTTTTTCATTCTTTTGAATAATTATTTTGGGCATAATGTATAAGCATTGAGCATTAATCTGAGTTTTTTTGTTTAGTTTTGTGCTTTCATTGACAGTAGCTGCATGCTTTAATCTGGCATGTAGACAGTAGCTACATGCTTTAAAATTTTAACCGGTGCTGACAATGTTGGACTGCTAACATTACTTCTAAAATCATCTTTTAACTCCTCAAATTAACGATCATCAATAAGCCTCTAGAAGTGATTAAAAAATTGTAATAGGTTATGTTGATAACTGTCGTACCTTTTTATCATACTATTCATGATCTCACTTCATTGGGTGGTCATTATGTCTGCACAAAATATTTTGCACCCATAAACCAAAGCTCATTTTTCCTTAATATGATACATATGTTTCAACCATACATTATCTTAAAGTTCATATTTTTTTCAACATCTTATTCCATGCAATGCGAAAATCTTCTTCTTCTTCATACTCATATATGCATGAGCTGAAATCCTTTGAAAACTCTTTAAACTTAAAAAATACACCACTCAAATGGATGGCAACATTTTGATAAATGTGCCAAATACACAGTCGATGGTGAGTATTTGGCCATCTTGAAGCTAATGCCTTTGCGATTGCCACATCCTAATTAGTAAGAATAGTTGTAGGCTTTTTTTTTCAGACATCGCTCTATCAAATGCCTCGAACAATCACTCAAATATAAAGGCAGTTTCATCATAGAGGAGTGCAACACCAAAAACTATTGTTTGCTTATGATGGTTGACGCCGACAAACAAAACAAGTAGACAACCCTCATCATTCTTCTTGTAAGTAGTATCTAAGCACACAACATCACCAAAGTCTAAGTAGTCATTTCTCATTTTTGTGTCAGACCAAAATATGTTAGTGATCAAATCATCTTCTTTCACTTGAATGCCATAAAAGAAATTTGGATCTTCTACCTGCATCTTATAAAAATATTCTAACACCTCACCTGTATCTCCCTTTTTCATGTCTCTTGTTCATTTAGACCTTAAATAATTCTTGTAATCATCCGGAATAAAGCCAACATTATCTCTTCCACTTGCTTCTCTCACCATAAGATCATGGGATGCTTTCGGTCGAATTCCCACAGCATTAGCTATTTCAATTTGCATTGCCGCAACTGAAGATATCTTCCTATGATTTTTATGCAAATGTGTTTTGTTTGGGGATGAAAGGTAGTGATTTTGCTCCTCCACAAATTCAATGACTTAAAATTTTCCAGTTTGCAAACTATTCACTTTCATCCTTGCCTCATAATCAAATCTTGTTTTTGCCCGTGGAGCTCTTACAAACAAATCTCTTTTATCGGGCATCCGTTTACTCTCAGCACTACAAAAAAAACCTACAAATCAACTTACCACTTTTATCTTTGTGACTTTTGTTTCTTCTAATTCCAAATCTCACATGCTTCCCATAAGTTAAATAAAATTGATAAACTTCTTCTTCTGTCGCGAACTGCATGCCAATTTTCGGTACTAACTCTCTTCCAACCAATTCTCTTGCATTCATATTACAACTCTCCATTCCTAAGCCAATATCATTATTACATTGCTCATTATCACATCCATAAGTTAAGCGACGACATGGGGTAGATGTTTAATTTTTTTCCATACATGTGTTATGTCATTCGTGTAACAAAAAAAGCAATAAGAGATTTGCTACTAAGTTGTTTGCATTTAACAAATGATCTGTTAACTTACACATTAACTACAACTTAATTGCCACCAACTTAACTGTAACTGTTTAATTATCACTTACGTCCATGTTTTAAACACTCCTATATAAGTTAGAAACCTGAAAAATTTCACACCTCTTCACGTCTGACTTCAAACTTAATTCACAACCAACTCAACCTTCACATATTAATTACCACTTTATTAACAGAAGCATACCAGTTACATCACAATGAATGTATGTTTACGTTAAACAGGCACATACGTATGTAAAACAGTGAATTCTACATATCTTCAACAATTACAGACATGAAAACATAAATAACAAAATATGTGAAGCCAAAAGACACCCTTATGTTAATAACTGCGTAACATAGTCCAACAGTTAAAAAATATTACACAGAGAGGGAGATGAAGACTATTCCTTTCAAGCATGTAACAGAGAAGACAAAAAAGTTCAGCAAGAATTATCAATAAAAAAATTTGACCAACAATTATCAATATCCAAGTTCAGTCCAAGTTCAAACTACACCTCTAAGATCAGAAGTTGCAAAATATACTCCTATACAACTCTCTTACTTGCACAATTCAGGAAGCTTATGGAGGTCCCGAAGGCGATCTCGGAGGCGTTACCGAAGGCGATGTGGATGGAGATGGCACGTGTAGTCCTTGCATCTCCTAAGACTTGTGCAATTTCCCTTCTATGTATTGCAGATCCTCAGCTAAAACATCAGCACACCCAATCAAAACATTCAGCTGCTGCATGATTAAATGATTCTGCTGCTTCATTTCATGATTCTGTTGCTTGATTTCATCCAGCTGCTACTGTGTTTTTTTGTTGTTTTCAACCAGCAGTGTGTAAACCATTTGCAAATCAGGTTTCCCCATTTGTTCTTGTGCTTGTGCTTGCTATTATGGCCCCTCATTCTAAAAAAAACATTCTATAGTGTTATCGCTTGAAGCTGCAACTGCAAGCCTGTGCTTCAATGCTGTACGTATGGAAGGATCTCGCAGCTGCATTCTGATGTCGTCTATTATCTCGACCCGTTTCAAGTACTGAACATCAAAATACAACAAATCTAGCATGATTAGGTCACTAACATCAATCCTAAAATTTTCAGCCAAAGCAGTCGCTAAATAACCTATTCCCAAACTATTCCCCTTCCTCCCCGCTGATTGGATCAAAGATTGAAAAACATAAGCGAACATGTTCGGCTTATGGCTATGATCGATGCACCATAATAAGAAAAGCTCCTTCCCCGAGCATTTTGTACTTTTCCTTTTCCCGAAAATAGCACCACACATGAATTACCGTTCCGCACTAAAAATTTGTGCATTTGATGCAATATGCAGATCATACTCATCCAAGTCAGTTAAATATTTCCAATACGTTCTAATAGTGAAAGACTGATGCCTATCATCGACTTCTTTTTCTGCATACCTAAATAAAAATCATAACAGATTCTCATCTAAAAAACATACCTGCCCTCGTAATCTAAACCACAAACCTCAAAGTTGTGAAAAACTCAAGTGCGAGGTCACGGTATACAGGGTAACCAATTCGCACAAACTGTTCCCATTTACCTCTCCGACATAATATCATCAATTTATCAGTCAACCCTATTTGGTCTAGCACAACAAAATTAAAATACGTAGGAACTTCAATGCTTTTAGTCCGGAGTTCACTGTACCTCTCACCTTCTTCCTCTGAGAAAATGGGAAAAGGGGCATCATACACAGCTGTAATGTCTGTAGCATTCTCCCCTCCCACCTCAGCTACGATGGTTTTCTCTGATTTTCTAGCTCTTCGAGGGGGCATTGTGACAGTAAAAGCTGCAAAATTGAGAAATAAAGAACCCAAATGCAGTCGGTGGTGTCAACCCAACTCCACTCCTATAACCCTCCACCTGAGATAGCAAGAAATTCACACTTCACCGACTAACAACACACAGTCCGGTGAGAAGAAGGCAGCACGCCGGTGACAAAAGAAGAAAGGGAGGAGAATGGCTATTTTGAATTTGATTTCAAACAGTGAATTACACAATACTTGCATTTTTCTTAAATGTTTTATTATACTAAAATATTAATGAATAATTTAATTCAAATATTCATTTCTAATATTTAAACTAACAAAATTTTTATTAATCTATCATAATAAGAAGATTAATTGA
>JANITX010000211.1:36347389-36358492 GCA_027564395.1 Erythroxylum ulei | reverse complement strand
CCGTCCTTTATCAATTTCAATTGCATCTTTGACTTAGGTTAGCTTTAAACCTTTTTCGTCGGTTCCAAGAAGTGAGACGACCCGAGGTTACAGCTTATACTGCAATCTTAGGATTTTTATTTTTGACCGGTTTTCAAGGATCGATTTTAGGATCCAACGACGAGCCGCGATCAGCTTCATAAAGACATGAAGTCTTATTTATTTGATATTTCAAATAATTTGTTATTCTAATAATCACAAAAATGAGATCAATATTATTTCTTTGAATTATAAATTTATTAATTGATTTATGTGAAATATATAATTTATGAATTATTGCTTGTACATAAAAATAATTTAATATATGATTAATCATTTAAATATAAGATTTAATATATAATTAAATCGTTTAATATATGAAACTAAGTAAAAAAAAAAGTTTGAATTCCTATATTACTATCATTAGAAAATAACATTATGAATACACAAAATTAAACTTTGGAAAGGAATCTTTCCAACATGATTGCAAACTTATGAATGCGCATTCATTATCCTATCTTTTGGATAGTTCAATGCATAGTAGAAAATGGTCCATAAGAATTTTCTTTTTATTTTGTATACTTTCAAAATGACTTTTCGGATATGTCTTGATTTATGAGAGTATACTCATTGCACAACATAAATATGAAATCGTAAATGTTTAAGTAATGATTGTTTCTATTTTATTTTGTACGATAAAGTTATTTTTACAATTTGCATTATCATAAGGAAAGATGTAAAATAGAATCTATATGGATATGCTTATAATTGACTATTGAAGTTTTATAGCTATGTAATAATGTTATATGTAAACACCTTATTTTTGAATATGAGATTATTAATCTAATTTTGACATATATTTTTGTTTCTTTTATAGATAAATGGAAGGAAGTTCAAGTACTCATGATAATTCATCCTTTTTAGGAAGATTTGATGATCCAACTTAGGCTCATACTAGATGGATTCCTGGAATGAAGAACCACATCCTTTGTTTGTATTATAACAAATATTTGAAAAGGAGGAATTACCATATTAAAGAAGAATTTAGATGAGATCAAAGGTGATGTAGAGCTTTATAACAAAGTTAGTCATGATGTGAAATAACAAATAAAAACTTTGCTTAAGGAGTATTAGTATGAGAAAGACAAAAGGAAAAGACTGAACAATGAAATTTGTAGAGAAAGTTTTCTTTGTATTGGTCAGGATGATACTGGAATATTGATGGTGGTATTCCTAGCTAATAAGAAGTGATTATTGCACTTGATCTGAAGAAGAGAAGAAGGCGCGTGTATAACTTTTTTGCACCATAAACAACTCTTAAAGCTCAATTTTATTTCAATTGCCTTACAATCTAAAGAAGCAGCTCGCAATATAGACATAGCAATGGTTAGATGGTGGTATGATGCATGGGTATCATTTAATGCTACCTAGTCTTATTATTACTAGCCTATGGTGGATGCTATTGCCTCTTACAATCCAAGATATAAAGCTCCTTTAATCGATGATTACAAAGGTAATCTTCTGAGTAGCTTTATTTATGAAATAAAAAGTTATTTAGATGAAAGAAGAAAAGTTTAGGCAACTTATTAGTGCCCAATCATGTATAATGGTTAGATAAATATAAGACATAAATTGATACGCTATTTCAGATATTTGACGAAGTTATGAATGAAGTTGGGTTTGAAAATATTATACAGTTGATCATTGACAATGATTTTGCTTATAAAGTAGTTATAAAAAGGTTACAATGCAGGTATAATTCTTTTTATTAGATTCCTAATATTACACATTATATTGACATGAAGATGAAAACTATAAGAGATACTAGATACATTCCTATCATTGATGAAACAATGCACAAAGGAAGAAAAGTGATCAAGTTCACATATAATCATGCATAGGTCCTAAATTTAATGAAAAAAGGAATTCACTAATGGTAAGAATTTGTGTTGTCCTACTATTACAAGACTTGGCACTAATTTATTATCACTTCAGTGTTTTGTTCTAATAAAGAATAAGATGAGATAAATGTTTGTAAATGATAAATGGGTTACATCTCAATATGACAGGTTTAATGCTAGAATGAAGGTTTCTATAATTATACTTGAAGATAATGAATTTTGGTCCTAATATCATTGTCATCCAAATTTGTGAGATTTTGCTGAGAATACTTCATCTGGCTAATAGTGATAAGAAGGCAATAATGAATTATTTTTATGATGGCATGGAGATGGTGAACGAAGCAATCAAGGCGAATATAAAAAATAGGTCTTCTTTCTATACACCTTATTTTGTGATCATCAATGAAAGATTAAAAAGTAATTTTACTTTCTATTTTTTACTATTAGGGCATTTTTTAATCCTAATATTTATTTTAGACTAAGTTTTACAAAAAATCTAAAGTCAATAGGGGAAAGTTATTAACTCACAACTAGAGGCATATAAGAATGAATGTGGTGATTTTGGATGCTTATTGCAATTTGTCAAAGAGAAATTCTTCACTTCTATTACTCACTTGAAATTAATAGTCAATTTACTTTGTTTATAAGGTTACTTATTTTGTCTTATGGTTTCTTTATTGGATTAATTTAAAAGTGGTGTTCAAAATTGAAAAGGTTTGCAACTCAAAATTTGAGTCGATATGTGAGTGCAACTAAGTTTAAAAAGAATTGAAACATATTTAAATTCATTCATTTCAAGAAAAAAATAAATTGGAACATAAAAGATTAATTGATTTGATCTTTCTTTGATATAGAGAAATATCCATTATTATCATTATTAAGTTGAATATCATTTTTGTAATTTATTAATAATTTAATTTTATTTGTTTATAAGGATTCTTAATAGAAAAAGTATATCTATAGATCTTTTAGCAGATTGAGTTTCTAATAAACTAAGTTTCATATATGAGAGTGACTTGGAAGATAATCTTAGATGGGAAAGTGATAGGTGCATAATTAATCATATTTGTACATTATATTTGATGTATTTTTGCTTGATAAATTATACTTTTATCATCTATTTGGTACTGAATTCACTCTAAGTGTGCTTATAGAGAACAATTGCCTTCACAGACTTAAAGGAAAAGAATTCAAAAGAAAACACGACATAAAATGAAGATTCAAAGCACAAAAGGGATACACAACCACCCATCATCCTGTGTACATATCTTAAGTTGTGCAGATTTACAATTTTTAGAGATTTTGGATATGCATAATTTGATGAGAAGTCGTGCATCAGTCCATACATCATAAAAACCCTATCATTTACTATAAAAAGACGTTTTTGGAGCCAAATTGTAGCACCCCACTGCCATCTGACACATGCACATGCACCCTTCGGACACACGTGCACATGCCCGATAGAAATGGTGTGTTAACCATTTCACCTTCACTATATCACATGGCATCGTAAGTAAAACCATAAATAACACATTGTCTAAAAACCAAAATTTTTCTCATTTCATTTCTCAAACTATAATTCACACTGCATTATTAACCATCATCCATATTTTACATTGTCAACCTAGAGTGTTTACAACTTAGTCAACATAATTTGCTACATACATAAGGAAACTAAACAAAAATTAAAACAAACTATTTCTTCAATCCTAGCTGACTGACCTTTAAGCCATAACTTATACCAAAATGTAGTCTTAGTAGTTATGTCGTCGCTCTCTCGAACCTGAAATTGTCAACGTTGTAATTTTGATGAGTTTTGCAAACTTAGTAGAGTAACCATCCTCGTGGTTCACTCTTTTCATACAACATAACAGTTCATATTATCATATAATTCACATCAACTTGGTCATATCAAGTAATATTATGAATCACTTGTTCACAAATCTCATAATTCAAACACAAGTTCATACCATTCATTATCACATATTTATATAAGGGAAGTCATCATAACAATGCAGTTATTCAATTTATTCATATCATATTTGAATGCAATGTTTATGAGACTCAATTCATTTATTACGTTGTTGTGACTGTGTGTTTTTTTTACTGTCCCGTATCTATTGTGGATACCGAGCTCTTTCTTACTGTCCCTTATCCGTTAAGGATACAGGGCTCTTTAATCACATTGAGCCTTAGGCTCTAATCAAGAATGTCTGAGCTTTAAGCTCTTTTTTTTACTAGCAACATTAGTCACAATTGCCTTTATATTATATGCATTGAAATGAAATGCATGCCACAATTTAGTCATCACATTCAATCACATTCATTTTCGTAATTGTGAATTAACGGTAATCATCGGGCTAGGTCTGGCATTCAACTGTTCAGTTGAGAATCAAATAGTCAATCTCATTCACATATAAGTAGTACTTCCAATGATGTTTACATGCATCAAACGCCTCGGATAATTATTGTCCGGAATTTAAAATACAATCAGCACATATTAAATTCAATTCAGTAATAAACAAAACAAATTAAGGTGAGACCATCTTAGATTACTCACTATTGCTCCTTTTTTGCTTATTGCCTTGAAGTTCTGGAAATATCTAGAAGTGATCGCTTTACTTGCTCTTTTATATGCAATCAAATACAATTTCATGTTACCACATTGATCATTTAACTGAATATGCATTTTTATAAATGTATCATGTAATATGCATGTTCAATGACATATGCTTGGGTATACGTCTGCAATAAACTGATGCAAAGATTAATTGTACTCCAAATGTGTCAAAATTCATACACTAATTAACAATTCCAGCTTTCTTTTCAACACAAACTTTTGAATCTAGTTTACATGATCATTATGACAGGGAAAATGGTGTATTTTTGTAACACTTTCTTCTAGACAATTGTTCCCCTATGCATTAAGTTTCTAATGACATCAAGATCATACAATGTGGTTCATTATTCTATGATTTATGCTAAAAATACTACAGACTAACTACATTTGAAATTTTGGCTAAGGCATGATCATACATTCAAAGTTGTACAACCCATATCTCTCAATTCCAATATCTAAAAATTACAAACTTTATACCAATTGAAAGATAAGAGAATAACATATAACTTTTGTGAAGACACTTTTGTCTAATTCAGCCTACATCAATATAGTTTATTCAATAACAATTGGACATGATTTCTCTCACTAGTACTGCTACAGCCTAAGTCAAGACTCAATTTCAAACTAAATTTCAAGATGTTTTGGGACATAATTAAAATTCAATTTCCTTAAAATTGTAGCCAAATGTCTCTAATTCAATGTAAATTAAGAATCATCTCATTTAGAGATCTACTGATCAAGATATAATCAAAATACCGAAGCATGTTCAGTAAAAATACTCCAGTTCATATTCACACTTCAGAAACCAAAATTATACATGCAAACTATCACCTTCTACTTCCTCTCTCTGCTGCAATTTTGTTTTCATGAGCAGTAACAATTCTCAATAGAATCTATCTCCTGCTTTTAACATCTTTTTGCAGTTAACAACTTCACAAACTCTCATTGAACTCAAAAACTTAAAATTCAAGATTAACGTAAACATAAAAAAACCGACATCCCTTACACATATTCCTTATTTTTTGCATTTTTATCCATGTTTCTGTACTTATTCATTCTCACTAATTATCACCAAATTTATTTCTTCCCATATCACTCATGCATGAATCCATTTACAAAATATTAAAACATCATCAAAATGTTATTCACGAAAAACTTACTTGATTCAATAAAATTCTAGCTCAGAAATTCCAGATTTTCTAATCCTCCCAAGCAAACAAACATCAACGCAAACTTATAATCATATTTAGCTAGTTCTCTAGCAGTTGAGAGTTAGAAGCCAAATACACAAACATGCATAACAAGTTGTTTTGGTGATGGATGAAAAGAACAAGGCAAAGAGTTTTAGTGTTGGTGTTTTCGGTGGTGAAGAACATATATAAGCTACAGTAATTTTTCCTTATTCAAAACAAGATAACGTGTGGTCTTTATTCACTGTCACATGTCACCTGGCATGTGAGCTAATTGTCACTCTCCCATTTGTCTCCTATTCTATATTTTTTTAGTAAAAAATATCCCAATTTTTTCAAAAATTTCCTAAAATTCACCAATAATTTAGAAATAATAATGACACTCTCCAAATAAATTTTCAACACATAAAAACCACAATTCTCATTTTAACCACATTTATAAATAAATTATACCTGAAAATGTCAATGAATGCATGTACAATTATTTCATGAATATCAACACCATTCACATATTTAAATATGCCATATGATGCATGAAATGCACTTCTAATTTCTCAGTATACTCTTATTTACACTATTCTGGGATCCTAGCCCCTAACATAGGATATTGGGACATTACATAAATAGAGGGAGGACATGTACAAAGGCATTTTGAAATTCTAAAAGGCAACTTGAGGGGCGATTTTGAGTTAGAAAAGCAAAAAATATGAATTCATTGAAAGATCTACCAGAATACAAGATCAAACCTCTACCTCGTAAGAATACTCAATAAAAGACAACTGGAGAGATTTAGAATTATGAACCTATTGTTTTTAATTCATTTTTCTTTTTTATTTATGTTTGATTTCGTGTTCGATCATATGTAACTAAATTCCTTTAGTGTCTAGGTTAGATGAACCCTATGTTTATACTTTAATATGATTTGATTCTTTAATATGCAATTGGTCTGATTAATATATTGTGATCCAATTACATGTTTTATTTATGTTCTAATAGATCCAGAATATTAGATCATAACCTGATTTCATATATAGTGATTGAGAAATCTTTTTTATGAATAGATCTACCATAATTGGAAGGAGTTGATTGCAACCCTGGAGATAGGATGACATAAACATTCTAGATTGGGGTTAAACCTAATAAAGAGGTTCACAAATCAGTAAAGCAATCATATAAACTTTAACCTGATTAATTCGATTGAAAATCTTAGGATTAGTTATTAATAGATTCGAGGTCAGTTATTAGCATACATAGGACTCTCCACAGTCCAATAAATTAACAAAACAATAGCATAATAAAAGATCAATTTGTTTAGGGTTTTAAGGGGATTCAAAACGTAGATACTAATTTTCTTATATTTATAGTTTATTAAGTGCTTCCTCGATTCTCTAATTCACTCTTGTTGCTTAATTATTTTACTTGTTTAAGTTTTATTTTCTTTTAATTAAAAATTACAATCAAATTCATAGTCTAAATAATAAGACAACGGTAACTATTGGTAATCACTGTCCTCTTTGGATCGACTCGTATTTGCTGGTACTAACTACAACTACGTTGTGCACTTACGGTAATTCATAATTGACATACATAGAAATAGTTAATCAAGTTTTTGATTATTGATATGTTATTTAGTACAATGAATTTGAATGATAGTGATGATTAGACTTCTCTTAATGATGAAAATTTTGCAACAAATAAAAATTGGGGTCAATACAATTTAAGCGCATATTCTATTGAATAAAGTTCTAGACTTTTCATTTCTTCTCTTTCGTTTTGATTACACTCGCATTTAATATATGTGGTAAATTTTATATATGCAATATAAATATAGTTTTTTAACTGTAAGTATTTTTATTTCAAGTTTTGCTTATACTTGGATGTGTTCCTTAACACAAACACTTGTTGTAATGTTTATAGAGTCATGGACATATATTGTTCTTACTATATGATGTTTTGATGTAATTATTCTTTATTGTATGATGTAAATTGTAGCATGTTAATTACTTTGCATTATTTTTAATTTTATATCCAGATGATAATTAAATAATCTTTTTCTTATATTAATTATGGTTATTGTTTATATATGAATTATGTAAAAAGTAATATTAATAGAAATAAAAAGACAGTGGTTATCTCAATTTTACATTATTAAAATTTTTGGAAACATAGTTGATATAAAATTAAAATTATATAGAAAAATATATTGATGAACTATTTTACAATTTAAAAAAATTTAGAGATTATGTTATAATTTTAAAATTTTACCTAAATTGGTACCTGTTATTGACCAGTACTATTGCATAATATTGCACATATAAAAAAATTTAAAAAGAGAACAAATAATTTTAATTAAATTGAACTTAATTGTGAATTTTAAAAAATTTTAGAGATCAAATATAAGATATTAGATTTTATTAAAATTAAATTATAATTATAATTAGAGTTTAACTTTAATTATAGTTAGAAATTTAAATTTCAATACGAAAGAAACTCGTTTGCCTTTCTCCATGAATAGGAAAAAGGTGAGTTAGCACTCTTGTCTTATCCTCTCAAGTGTTGAGTTCTTTTTATCTACTATGTGAATAATGTTAGAGGTTAAACATGTAGACAACTTGTGGTTGACAATTCAAGAAAAATATTAATGTAAAATTTCAAATCATCAACATTTTGGTTTATGATTATATTTTTTAAGTTGTTTAATTAAATCAATCATGATTTGCACCTTGTAGAGGAGACCGGGTTCATACTTTGTTTTGATTGGTTCTTTTTTGGTATATAATTGTCATGTCTAATGTCTATCATACCAATTGTTCCTTTTTCCATGTTTTGAACTAATAATTCATATCCTTGCACTTGTCAGCCCCCTTCTAGATGATAAAATGCTTGAGTGGGAATGGAAAGACCACAATGTCATAGCTAATTTACTAGACTCTACGCATGCCTCTTGCCAGTTGCTTGTTCCTCAAGAGCTGAACTCCTTGGTTTTTTGCATGTAGAGTATTTCTTGTATGTGGTTAATTTGAATAGTCTTGTTCCTGCATATTCTTTTGAATGTGAAGTATATTCAGAAGTTGTTGGTCTCTCCAAAAGAAGATACTTGGTGGTGTACACAGTTGGTAGGCAAGAGTGTAACACGCAATGGTACCTTAGTTACGTATCCCAGATCGATGCAAAAAATACTTGATTTCGATTTTATAACTTCAAAAGAGTTTTTCGAAGCCGAAACGAGAGCGAATCCATTGCCGTCTTCATGGGAACTCCTTACCGGAACGCGATCAATGTCTTTCTATAGTTTTCTCAAAACGTAAGCTCTCTTAATGAGTTAGAGAATCCTTATGCTTACAAATGACTTGAGCAACTACAGGAGACCTTAACCTTTATATATAGCATCCATATCGGGCTTTCCTATCACAAGCATGATATGGGTCCGGTCCATATTGATTGGGATCCATTTTCTACTTGGACTTCGACCCATTGATTTAGATAATTTATTAAGCTACTTTATTATCTTTATCTGGATCAAATTACGTAACTTAATTGATAAGTTATTGAAAAACTGAAAAATGCAATTAAATGTTGTCTAACTTTATGGAAAAAGTAAAAAAAAAATCTAATATTCTCCCCCTTGGACAATACTTAATTGTAGTTTTGACTTAAGTTGAAAACAGTTTTAAGAACTCGGTTAAGTACGCTACTGTATTAGTCGACTCAGTTTAAAAACAAAACATTTGATCCAAAGATAATGGAAGTTCATCATTCTGTCCTGGAAGGCTTTCGATACTGAAAAGTATCAAATACATATGTCATATACGACACAAATTCAATATAATCACATATACCTAATACGTCACTAACATAAATGAAAAAATGGAGTGTGACAAACTAAGATGATACCTTTATGATCTAAATTATATCATTTTTGTTTGTAGGTCTTGATTGTTCTAACTTTATGTCAAATTGCATATGCTAAACTGCATTAAAGAAATTATGTTCTCTCTCACCAAATGCTAAACAACTTCAGATAAAACTTCTTTCCTCTCATTGAATGATAAGCATCATCAAAGAAAACCTTTATGTTCTCTAACTGAATGCTAAACTGCATTAAAGAACCTTTATAAGATAAAAAAACTTATATCCCCTTATGTCATGTCAAACTTTATGGACATTCGTATAAAACTATATGCGTTTAAATGACATAGGCTTAAGGTCAATATTTATATATGCCCAATGACCTTTAAATGCTTAAGATCGAAACAAATCTTAAGACTTTCATACGTATTATGACAATGTATGATAACACGTATTACTGAGGCTAAACGATGATCATCTTTATTAATGAATGACCATACTGTCATAATACATCAAATGTATAAAAATGCAAATGTACATGGAGCTAACATAACGATCCCCTAACTAATAATGTCTAAGGACGTCAAAACACCCATTCTGTATACTTGTATCACAAACATAAGTAAGCAAAGTCCTTTAGTTAAAGGATTAACTTACAATTCCTCAATCCTTAAATGCTTCAAACCTTAAAATCACCTTTTCGTATCAACTCGTTCATAGTCAAATAATTGATCTTCAAAAGCTAAGACCCTGTGATATTCTTTGTTGTTATTAAACAACACAACAGTTTGATTATCATATTACAACTAAATGGGTCTAGCCACTGAATCAACTATAGACAACTCAAAAATCAAGTTTATGAGCCAAACTGTCTGTGAAGCAGCCCCATAGCATGCATTCTGCATGCATGGTGGAGGAAGTCACCCGTGTCTACTTGACATTCTTCTACGACATTGTACCTTCTGCAAACATAAAAATGTAACCTTAAGTGGACTTTCGATCATCCAGACACATAGCTTAAATTTGAATCTGAACTTCCTACGAGGTTTATGTTAAGTCAAAATGACTTCACGATTAGTGATTTTGATGAAGCCCAAATAATCAGACGGAAGCCGAAAGAAAGGCAGACAGACGCACGAAGATACAAGACCGACGAAAGAAAGTGAGATGGAAGCGCGAAGATAAAAGACAGACGAAATAAAGTGAGACGGAAGCTGAAAGTGAGACGATAGAAAGTGAGACAGAAGCGCAGAGTTAAAAATGAGACGGAAGAATCGATACCACGTCGGATGACTAATCATCTTGAGTTAGTTACAGAACTTAACTGAATAACTGATTCTTCCAAGATCAAGAAACAAGAAGAAAGAAGCAGTTATTAAGAAACGGTTGAAGATGAAGGCTATAAATACGAGTCGGAGTCAAAGACTGCAAAAAAGTTAGAGATTTTTGAAAAAGAGTTAGTGAGATTCAAAAAGCTAGAAATTTCATTGTGCTAAACATAGAGCTATTCTTATCTGTAACAAAA
>JANITX010000211.1:36206162-36216342 GCA_027564395.1 Erythroxylum ulei | reverse complement strand
CTTAGGTTGTATTTAACCAAGATACGATCATTGATTAAATCTAACTACCGAATAACCTAGGATACGATCTCTAGATTTAATTTGGCAGTCGCATAATGAGTTGAAAAACGATCAATATAGGCAGTAACCTCACACGTTCAGGTCATCTAACCTAAGTTGTGTTGTTCCTAACGATTAACGATTGTTAGATGCTACTCACAAATATTAAAAGCAACAATTACGGATTACCATCAATATTTTAGCAGTAGGTTTGAAATAAAATGATCAAAATAATATATCAAAATCATTAATCCCAAAACCATCAAAATCAATACCAACAACACAACAATCCGAAAACAAATCACAACTTTAAAATGGCAAAAATAGCTTCACCATAACTTGGCGTCAATATCCCCGTTAAACCGGTGTCGAAAAGTTAGCCGACCATCTTCATTTTAATGCTCCAAGAGTAGGTCATTTTTCTATATGCTTCGGTAGCTTAACCAAGCCAAGCTTCCAACCACGTTTTCCTTCTCTATTGCGCCAGCACTGTTGCTTTGTTTCTGTGCCTCCCCTGTTACCTGATGACAAGACAAATAAATGTCCAGTGTATATTAAAACCTTTTGCTCTTCCCTGGTTGCTTGCGCCGACCCTATACATGTGTCATGTGTTATATGTCCTACTTCCCTCGTTTTCCTTGGTTCCGTCGCTCTTATACCTGTAGCAATTAAAAACACATTAGCCTCTAAAGCTTCTTGCGCCGGCACTTCCTTTTCTCTGTAGCAATAAAAATCATAAGACAAATAAGTTTTGAGAGTTTTTAAAACTCTCCACTGCCGGCATCCCTGTCTCTGGCCATCATTGATTTGACAATTAATAACCAAGACTCTCCACTCAAAAACCCTTGCTCCAGCTCACTATATCTACGTGTATATCGTCGATAATCCTATAAGACTATCATTCATCCATGTGTCGGCACTGTGTGTTCTTAGGACCCCCTAGATAAAAGTCTCCTGTGATTTGACAATTAAAAGCTTATATATATCCCCAAAACCCTCGGCTCCTTGTAACGCCACCTGTAGCAAATTGATGTGACTAAAACGCACAGCTTCAATTTATTTGCTCTCTCAAAATCCCTGCCTGTTGTGTCTTGTGCGACGTCCTTCCTCTCCTTGATTAAATTGACGCGTCAGTAACGTTTTAGTCCTTTAATTTGCCTTCTTATGTTGATTCTTCATGGGACCCCTTCACTGCTTGCGTGCGTGCTATTGGCTGCCCTCACAATTTGCTCCTGTCTTGATTTAATTGCATGTCTCCGTAGCTAGCTATTTCCCACGTGCCTGTTAAATTCGTCCCTTTAATTACCACCATAAATCCCTCCACTCAATTGCGCCGACTCTCTCCACTCTCATCTCCTATAAGACAAGCAAATAATACATATGTCGGCCCTTCCTAGCTTGTTCATGTCCGTATATAGTCATGCCCTCTGTCAATTAAAACCTTTGGCTCCAGCTCATATAACGCACGAGTTGTGCGTGTCCTTCGTGTAAGTTCATTATGCCCCTTGCATCCTGCTAACGTTAACTTTAAATGAGGCTTTATCTAAATAAATAATTGTGTTACAATTTTGCTCTTTGGTCTCAAAGAATATAACAATAAATCCAACCTAGCAATCAACATAAATTGAACACAAATTGAGTATTTTATCTTTAAAATAGGATTAAAATCACATGCAAATGTATAGGAAAATATAAGAAAATTCAATCCTATCAATCACTAAGTGTTATGAAATAATTAAACAATGAATTAAGCACATATCAAATTTTCCCACACTTAAATTTTGGTCGTCCGTTAGCAAAACATCAAAATTAAGCTCATAGAACCAGAAACATCGACTCGTTTCCCATATGTTCCAAGAATATATAATCGTAAACAAAGATGAACGACTTTAAAAAATCATAGCAATAACTTAACATTCTAAGCTTTTAATCATGTTCAATCAACATTCAATACCTTTAAAAACCGAGCAATCTAATGGTAGACTTCAAAAATGTGTTTAAATAAAATATATCCATGGGTACACTTAACACTATTCATGATCATGATAATCTACAACTTTGCATATTATTTCATTTCTCCACCACTAAGGGTCACATGTAAAATCATGGATCAAAAGACTTTTTAGGGTTATAATGTAGGCAAAGGTAAGGTGAGATGTATTTAGGTCAAGTGACTTGAAAGCCATTAAAGCTAGTGAAACAAACAACACTCAGTGTAACATCAAGTGCAAAAGCCAACATTCAATCACAATTGTGTACATCAACTATGATAACCGCAAAGACAAGTTTCACAACTCAAACTTGAGCTCTTATACACAAACCATATGAAGTTTATACCAATCCAAAGGGATCACTTATACAGTTAATGACAATACATTGAAACCATAAAGAGTGACCCTATAAAGAGTGACCCTTTCAAGTTGACTTCTACCTCATATTCAAAATACTAAAATAACCCATTCAATACAACTTTAGGGGGATGCATTAAGTGTGAATAACCATGGAAACCACATACGCACTTCCTCCTTAATAAATTTATTTAAGTTAATTTTCTTTTTCTTTCTTTTCTTTTCTTTTGTTGTTCTATTTTCTTTCTTTCTTTTCTTTTCCCTTATAAAAATTAAAATTAACTGCATCAACATGAGAATTTCAATCGTAGACATAAAATAGCAACCCAATATTATAACCAACCCAAACATACGCATACCTCCACGCTTAGAAGTTTGCACACCCACAAACTAAAAAGTCAACAAATTTTCCACTAACTTTAAGGCTTAGGAAAGACATTTGGTTAGGTTGAAGCATGTAATATGACTAATATAAAAAAAGGCACATAAAGCTCAAGAGGTCTTATCGAAAAGGAAAATCATATAATGGGTAAGCTATTTAGCTAATGTAGTTTGGAAAAGCGAAGAATGCCTAATCATATCCATGTTAATGCATGTGATAAAAATGTGGTCTTGAATGGAAATTCAAGGCAAAATCACGATGTACATTTCATGAAGGTCACACATTATTAAAACACAATGAGACTAATATGAATGTTTCAGTCTAATAAGGATAAAAATCTCATCGACTTTGTTTACCACTAGTCACTACTCTTCCAAAGATAATGCATATCGACTAATCACAAGAGTAAAGGTACATGCTAAATTTGCTATGAAATTCTCTAGTCAATTCACACTCTAATCATGACTATATAATCCTAGAAGTATCTTTCATTTTCATTGAAAACTTAAAACAAGTAAAAATAAACAAATTCAAAAACACACATGGATCTAAAAACTAATGTGAAAAAGTAAGGAAAAGAAATTTACTTCCCTTGAGTTGCCTCCCAAGAAGCACCTTTGTTTAAGGTCGTTGGCTCAACTCCTTCTTCTCCTTACGTGACAAAATTGTGATCTTCAGGTATTACAGTTAGCGCCACTTCCATCTAAGGTTGTTCTAGATAGGGCCTTAGTTGATCATCATTCCCATTTAATGTCCTTCTTATTCCTAGCTTCTAAAAATGAAAAAAGGTATTAGATTAATACTAGCACCTAAATCATATAAACATTTAAGAACTTGAAGGTCACTAAATTTTTCAAGGAGTAGTGAAACTCCTTGGATCCTTTAAAGGTAACTTGTATTTATGATAATGTTACACTCCTCTATCAAAGTATAATAATCCTTTAATTTACTTTTTTTGGAGGTAACCTCCTTTAAAAAATTCATATACTTAGGCATTTGAGCTAATACTTCGATGAATAGTATGTTTGATGTTCAATTTCCTAAAAACATAAACCTCTTCTTTTTAAGTCTCTAAGGATATGGAATTAGTATCATATAACATTTTATGTAGTTTCAGTCTATATTCATGACCGACATTCATTGAGGACGGAATTGGTGTTAGTTTTTTTTCTATTCCCATTTACATCATTCTCTAAATAAATACCAATGTTGGATGAAAATAAGACAGACATCGATTTACTATTATTTCCTCCATTGTCTCTTCCTCAAGCTTTCTTGACTTCATCACTTATTTATCTCTAGCATCATCAACATTAAGTGTTATACCAGTCTTTAAATGGATAGGACAAACTTGGTCCTTAGGGTTTACTTTAGTGTTACTCAAAAGTTTTTCAAACCTCTTTCATACACTACATTAATTAGTTTGCTCATTTCTATCTCTAAGTTATTAATAGATGCATTATTAGATTGTACCAAATGTTCAAATTGGACCATTTTATTTGGTAGATATAAACTATTTAAGTGTTTCCTCCAAATCATTGCTTTGTGATGGTTGTTATTAAAACTAATAACAACCAAGGTCATTCTATCGGCAGTCATATAATTTGCTTACTTATTATGGCTAGGCGGTTGGCTCGAGATTAATACATGCATGTGACGGATGCTCATATATTCTATACTAGTAACATGCCTCCCTATCATCTATGTCTGACTCAAAAGATCTACTATTTTGTTGTTAGATCTAAAGGTGTTTACACCTCATAAAGGGATGCCTTTGACTTCCCCCATACCATTTTGGTCAAAAATTTCTTGCTACAGTCTTGATAATATCCTTGACCTCATTAGTAGTTTTGTATAGATAATCCCTTGCATAGTAATGTAAATCAAGGTTTGATATGTTAGGATGAGGTAATCATATAAGAATTACATTACCAACTACAATGAATATTGATGATGTAGGCATTAGCTAAGTATAGCTTTGTATCTTTCCTGAGCTTTATAGACTGCTTCCCTCTTATTTTATGTAAGATTTTGAATATGCCTCCTTAATTAAATTGTCTTGTATAGAGTAAAAAAGTTTCTTATGAATGCAGTATACCCTTAATTTCACTCTTCAAAAGAGTTTATATCAATTAATCGTAGGCAAATTCTCACTCACTCTTTTATGCAATATAGAGAGCACCATATTCATAACTCATTTTTTATAAGGACATTTAGTAAAAGTGTTTGCATCACTAAGTAAAACTCACTAAATTTGATTGTTTCTTCACTAAATGATCCATTAAAAATTAGGACAAAGTGAAGATGTAATTGCTTTAACTCATAATTCTTAGAATTTTGACTCAATCTAACATATGAGGGATTAATGTTAATGATGTGCAATTAGATGTCCCCTATACAAATTTGTCATGTCTGTCATTGTTTTATACCAAGAACTATATCATTGTGATGTGTAGTTATCTTTTCCCTCCTTTTATCTCTGTTCTTATTGTAAGTTTCTTCATTTTCATAATCAATTTGAAGTAGGCCATCCAAGTGTCACTCATAAATTACCTATTTCACCTCAACTACCTAAAAAAAGCAGTCATAAGTAAAAAATATATATAATAGAATAAAACTATGATTAACAAGAATAATAATCATAATTCCTAAGAAATAAATATGATCCACTTTATATCTGCAAGCATATAAAGTCAATTATATATATGTTACTAAAATTGGAGTGATTTTAAAGTATTGATCATATAAAGAACTAGTTATTAAATTTATTAATCTTAGTTATATAAATAAACTAAATAAGTAAAAATTTTATTAAAGAGAATTTAATTGCTAAACAAAGGGAAAAAGAAAGATAAAAAATGAAGAAAGATCAATAAAAAAACATTATGGATTCAAGGTTCACTTATATGGAATATAGTTATTAAACAAGATTGATTATTTAGGTTGGAATAACAGTTATCCTAAGATATTGATACCCTCTGTCGAGATACATAAATATATGCAATTAAGTAACTACTACCTCTCAATGCATAATTTCACCTAATCAAATTTATTTATCATGGTTAAGATATTGGTTATCATTAAAGTCTAGGATACTATCATTTTCTAGCACTAGAATATTTATTCTCCTAATGTATGGATTCTACTTCAGTTGTTGGTCCTTTATATAATTCCTAAGATTGAATTTATGATCGTTGATCACAAATCCAATATTATGAACAAAGAGAATACATTCAACCAATTAAATAATCAATTCACATATAAACAATACATCCCTAATCCTAACTAGGATTGCAAGACACTAAGCATAACAAAATAAAACATAAACAAACAATTCTCAACATATAAAAAAAAAAGTAGAAGAAAAGAGTAAGAAGATGCCACAAGGTCCTCTAATACTAAGAAAGAAAAAAAATATTAAAAAAAAGAAGTCTAACAAAAGTATGCTAGAAGATCCTAGGTTAATTTTAATACAAGTATTTATAATCAAGGTTACAAAAATAGAGTTCTGGATGGCTTAAACTGGAGAAATCATTGACAACCAATGACATATCAGCACCAACACCATCGTTGGCATTATTATGGAATACTTAGCAATCATAAAGCCACAATTAACCAGCACCTGACACCAACTTGTAAATGACATTAGTTTTATAATATTTCTCTTTGTAAATTCAAGATAAGTCTAACGTTGATCTAGAATTAACTCTGAAATTAGTGTTTTTTTTCTTTTCAACTTCTCAAGCCTTTGAAAAAAGATAGGTGCTTATTACTATACATGCTCGACACTTTTTGTGTCTTGCTCTACTAAATTCTCAACTTTTTAACATCTTAGAGCTAGAATTAACTTCTCATGTCTTCTAATAAGTTGTTGTCTATCTTCTTATCTTCCAAATGACTTTAAAATCTCTTTAATTTGACATCTATGGAGGAAGTTGCACTAAATTTTGTATTTACTCCTTAAAGTTATCACCTATAAGATAATGAGCTAAATATAGACAATATAATCGAATTCGCATTAAAGTGTTATAAAAGTGCTAAATACTTAGTAACTTAACCCTAAAAAGTATGTAAAATATAAACCTATTATCTATTATTTCTTGAGTTATTGAAATGTTTATGCTATGAAATTTACAAAAACAAACATGGTTTATCTTATTAATACTGCTTGCAAACTTTGTTCCAATTACAATACGCCAATCTACTTGTTTTAGTTGATAGCATTTTCCAATATCAACAAATATGTACTCTTTTTATGTGACATATAAATATTTTATTTTATTATATAACTATATACTTATGATTTATAAATAGTCATCCTATTGTAATAGTGTATTGTAAATTCTTTTAAGATCACTCCTATAATTTACAAAATATTGGATTACTAGATCTAATAAGAATTTAATAGCATACAATATGTTAAAGGGTAAGTTTCCTTGTGGTTTAGATGGTTAAAAAATCTAACTTTAACCTGAATCTTTCTGGTGCTCTTATATCAGCACCAAATGTAAATGCATAATGGAATTCTCCAGATTGATTAAAACTTGGATTTTGTTCTCATACTCAATCCGTAGTGTCCAGTATGAAAAATAACATTGACTTCTCTGTACAATTTGAAGAAACTATGATTAACTTAGGATGTGTAGATGTCCTCATTAAAAATTGTAATATTAAGAACTTAGGTTAGGCTATTAGCAGTGTAACCAAAATCTTTGACGAGTTTAACTCTTTACTATATTTTTAGGGTTTAATAAAAATAAACTCAAAATTGAGAATAAAAATAAACTCACAATTGAGATAAAATATTTTATAATTATATTTAGACATTCAATAAGGGTCATAAAGATGTACAACACAAATATTTATAGGGTTACACTACCTTACCTAACAATAGTGTTAACTAATAAAGAAAAATATGAAAATACGTTTAATTAGAACTAAGAACTACTTTAAAGGACTTTTAAAAAAATTAAAGATTATTACTAGGAAAAATACAAAAGAAGTACAAGGCAAAATCCAAATGAAATACTAAGCAAATAGCCCCTAAAGCTGTTCCAAAATAAACATTACAATTCATACATGGGCTACCAAACAAGATCATAGAGTGCTTATATTATATGTTAATGAAAATAGTAGTAGAATAGTGGATGGAAGGCATTTCAGAGGTTCCATTTGTCCTTGATGCCTTTGATTACACCAATTTAGTTCCTTTGGCAATAATCAATTCTCTAATCTAAGTTAAATTATTTTGGATCACCTGACTAACATATAATCTCCTATTATAGAATACTCTCTATTTGCTTCCTCACTAGAAGCTATAGCTTGAAAAACCAAGTTTTGTTTGGACAATTGATACATCATCCTTCTTTTTGATTTGATTTTTAAATCTATCTAGACCACATGTATACAGGTCATTCCCTTATAGTATAAACAATATCATTATTATAAGGATTGTTCTAGATACCTAAAATTTTTTGTTGTTTGAGGCAAGCATTATGATAATATAACTAGAAAATAAACTAAACTGAAGAAGACTGATAATTGAATCTTTAACAAACAGTAGTGAATTTGTTGATTAATCAATGATAACAATTTAGGAATTGCCTCTATCATTGTTTTTTTCCTTCGTTTCACCTTATTTATTTGATAATACTCGACCCTAGATATCTAATTGTCATGATTATCCTATTGATCGGCTCTTCGTCTCGATCTAAAGATTAAACCATTGGAAGCCGAATCAAAAATAATTTAATTCCAAGGATTGCAATATAGGATGTAACCTCGGGTCGTCTCACTTAATCGGACCTAATGAAATGGACCTAAGCTAGCCTATATGTCATAAAATGCAAGCGAAATTAGTAAGCAGGGGGTTTTAATCTTGAAAATATTAATGGACTAAAATGCATTGTAAAAAGCATGTAAAAAAGTATTTTTTGGGTTTTTGAAAATAGAAAATGAAAAGATTAAGACAAGTGATAAAATCCTCTTGAAAATGAGCTTTGGCTACATAGTTCAAAACTAATTTGATGGGATTAGAAATCACTAAGTTTGAAATGATAAACCTTAAAAGACTCTCTTTAAGTCCAGGATCTTGATTAATGAACTCCATTTCTCAAGATCCCATTAAGCGCTCTTATGCCTTAGAACCTTAAAGGACCTTTTAAGTCAAGGATCTTGATCAATGAACTCCATTTCTTAAGATCCCGTTAAGCGCATCTTAGTGTGTGCGGTGGATTTTCCAATGCAATGGGTCAAATGAAATCAAGCATCAACTCTATATCAAACACAACTAGGTAGATAAAAGAGAATCTACAAGATCACAAGTGGACATATATGAGACTTCATATATTTAAGCTCAAAGTTCTACATAAACAAATCCATAAAACATTACATTGTTCAACGCTTAATTAAACTCTAATTAAGAAAATCTAACTACAAAGCAATAAACCCTAACTCAGAAGTTCTTAACAATGTAGTTAAATGTGATAATGTAAACTAATAATCCAAACAACACATTAAATATCCAACATTTGATTAAACTATAATCAAGTAGCCTCACTACAAGTTACAAATGCGCAACTTAGGCATTAATAAATCATAGCTAAACTACGAATTAAGCTACTCCCCTTTAAAGCTCGGTAAACTCCAGTCGTCACTACATCTTCAGGAGAAAATGAATGGCTAACCACGCATTGCAACCGAAAGGTTCACAACTAGGAACGAATCCAAGCTACCTATAGTGGAAGTCAGCGGTAAAAAAGGAAGATAAAACCAATGCAAAAATTCTCCCCAGGGAACCTCGAACCCCGAAGGGAACCCTAGGTAATGAGGTCGGGAGTCTTTTGTTCTCTCTTCGCTTGTATATCTCCTCTCCCTCTCTGTCCGAATGTTTGATCCCCCTTAACCTAATTTCGGCAAGGTTTTTATAAGATGGATCCGGGTTGGGCTAAAATAGTGAGAGAATTTTCCAAATTAAGTCAGGATACCCGATTGTTCGCCGCAACGAGATAATTAATCGACGTCGCGGTGTGCACTTCCTGGATCGCTTGCCACGGCGGAATAATTAATCGATGCTGTGGTGTGATGTTACATGATGGCGCCCCGCTGCGAGATTAATAGTTTACGCTGCGACATGCCTTCTTCTTTATACACCGCGACGTGACAATTACGTTTCGCCGCGGCGAGCTTTGCCTGACAGGTCATCTCATTACTTCCATTTCTTTGTTCCACTTTCGGTTATACTCTTCTTGAGTTGGCTCTACTCTCCTTTAAACCTACAATGAAAAGTAATAATTTGTAATATTAATTGTCCTAAAATTTAAGGGAGGTTGTTAGAGTTATGTAAATATAGTGCCCTGGAAAGCAAGTGTATTTACATGTAACTTTATCTTCTTCAGTTACAGTTTTGTAA
>JANITX010000211.1:36174317-36186666 GCA_027564395.1 Erythroxylum ulei | reverse complement strand
TGTAATGATATATTTTGTGTAAAGTAATAAATATGTTAACTTTAATTACAAAGTAAATTATGTAAATAAATCAATTTAAAATAAGGACATAAAAGAAAAATGCTAAAAAGTAAAGGGATAAAGTTATCTTTTTATATTTTTAGTGTAATTTGGTGTGTTATTATTCATTGCACCAAAAAATTTGATATTTTGATGTCTTGATTGGAGCGAATTTTTTGCACTGATATTTTGGTAGTCGGAGATTGCCTTAGAACTAACATAATTATAAAGAATCAACGATTTAAGGAAGCTTTTTATTATTTGCGTAAAACTTCAGCTGTATGACAACGATTGTCGTATGTCTCAGCCCACAACAAAGAGAATCCGAGGCTAACACAAATAAGGAACGCCCAACGGATCAATCCTATAAACTTCAATTTGCTTTTGCTACTTTGCCTACTCAACAACAAAGCCTGTACCTTACAACAATCTCTCGCTCGGCCCTTCGTTTAGCAATCATGGCGTCAACCAGTCCAAGCTAAAAGAGTGAAAGCTAAACCGCTTTCAAACCTCACACCTCTCGGGCTAGCCATGGCTGGTGCTCTGGGAAGCGCCACCTTCTGTTTTCTACGACCTCCATTCATCGTACCTTCTCTTTTCACCCGCAGCACTACCAATCACCGGCGTCGACTGAGACCATTCATCGTATATTCTGTTTCGAGTGGGCGCCCACGAAGACCCATCAAGAGAACAAACCATTTGCGTCCCAAAATCATCACCAAAACCTCCCCCACCACTCATGTTCCCTACATAGAAGCTCCCGAGCCGGTAGTGGCCCACTCACCTCTTAACGGAGACGAGGAAATCGCTGGTTTTGGCGCTGGCGAGGTCTTTCCTGTCGAGAAAAATAATAAAGTTGATGACTTTGTCGGTACGGAGAGTGTGAATAATAGTGAAGCGTATAAAGGGCTTGTTGGTAGATTGTCTGCACGCTGTGTCTTGAAATATGGTAGTTATTTGGTCGGTCTTTTTGTGTTTCAGACGATATGTACTGTCTGGGTACTGGGCAGTGCCAATTCTCGCGACAAAAACGGGAACTTGGGGGACTTGGGTGAGGAAGATAGCGCCTTGCTTAATGGCAATGGAAGATTGGTTTCTAATTTGAGTAATTTGAGTGATTTTAGTGAGAGTGAAGTGGAAGCGAGAATACATGAGATAAGGGCAATGGCTAGGGAGGCTAGGGAGAGAGAAAGTAGTGAGAGGATGATGGGTGATGAAGATAGTGAAATTGAGAAGGAGATTGATGCTAGATTGGCTAAGTTGGAGAAGAAGTTGAATTCCAAGAGAGAGAAGTTGCCCGTGTCCTTTATGGACTCTTTAGGTTTGTTTGGGGATGAAGGGGATCGAATTGGAGAGGATGGTGTGGATTTGAAGGATGAAAAGGAGATGTTGATGTTCAAGAAGAAGCTTAAGTTTAGAAGCCCTCCAAAGAACATGAGTAGCAGGCCAGAGGGTTTTTCAGGTTTGATTAGGAGATATCCCAGTGATGACTCAGAACAAAAGGGAACTAATGTTGGAATGCAAGCTACTGCCAGCCAGAATGAGGTGAGAAAGTTGGAAAAGGAAAGGAGTAACTTGGCTAGGGGAATGGGACCTGGTAATGTTTATGGATTCATTATTTAACTGTTGTTCTTCTTCAAATGTCAATTCCATGAATTTGGCTATTTTTTGTTTTTTTTTTTCCAGTTTGTTTCCTTGGTTTTTTAAATCTGTCGTTCGTGCATGTAAAAGTCTAATGCTGAACGCTTTCTTTAGTTTAATTATGTTCTGGTTTGTTTTGAGAGCCTCCTTCACTTCTGGGATGTTAACAGAAATTTATAGGTGATGTCCAGGAGACCAGTCAAGAAAGGTCTTCAGAAGAAGATGTGAAGGGCTGGAAAACTCAAGATTTCAAGAAACAATACTTGCAGCACTTGACCCAAAAAAGTCAAGGAAGTGCCCCCTTAGACAAAAAGCCTGTTTCATTCACTAGAAATAGAAGCAGAGAAACTACGAAGAGAACAGTGGCCAAGAGACATTCAGATGAAAAGACAGATTTGTGGTGGTCAAATCTTCCATATGTTCTAGTATGTATCAGAAGCTAGTGATTCTTTTACTGTTTAATCTTTTCCTAGTGAAATGGTTTTGCGGATTATACTTGTATGCAAATATGCAGTTTAATATATGATACCTCATCTTTTTCTGTTAATTGATTTTTAATCAGCATAGTTGGTCTATTTTTTCGTCTTGATAGTTGTTCTATTGTAATTGCTATACCCTCTAAACTTGTCGTGTTATTGTTAAAAGGCTTTCATTGAAATTCTTGCACAGTAAATCTTCCTTTTTCGACCAAGTTACAAGTTCAGTATCTGCTTGATTGTGCCAAGTCTATAATACCTTTGTTTTACATTCTTAACTCGAAAGGTATTGTTTGTCGTTCTAAATTCTAATCAATATCTAGATGTGATCCACTCAGGGTGTCCTTATGCGAAGAGGTCCTATTCATGAAGCACAAGGACTTTTTGCTCTAAAGATGCCTTCGTTGCTAGATGGAGAGGACTCTGCTTATACTCTTGCTTTTGAGGACCGAGTTGATGCAAACAACTTTTGCTATTTACTAGATGCATTCTTTCACGAGTTGGATGACTTCAATGCTGACATTGTTCCACTTTCAGTGACAGTAAGAAATTCTAGTTGTTTCGTTAACATCATTAAGCTTGTTTGTTATAAGCCTTTGACTGTGATCTAGTTATGGTGCCTTGCAACCTAAAATTAGAGCGTAACTCAGCGTGTTTGTTAGTTTTTCTACCCTTTTGACCTATTTTGAAAAATCTAGAAAATAAGAGCTCATTAGAGATAACTCTTCGACCTCAAAAGTGGGAATTTGATAGGAGAAAAATTCTTTCTTATTCCCTAGCATAACTAGCTTTTTATACTAAATTACAAACGCAACAAACTCTTACTATTTTGGAAACATTCAAATAATTCTAAACTAATTGATCAGATAATGTTAAACTACTCTATCTAATATGATCACAGTTATCTAAATGACAACCACACTAATGTGATAATTATAAATGATAGCTAGTGAACTGATAGCTGATCTTGTTTCTTCTTTTTCTCATGTATAAAATGTTTGTAGACTTGGTCAAAGGGAACTACTTTGACTGACTTAGGCTTATTTAATTGTTGGACCTACTGTTGGATCTTAACATTGCTCTCCTCATCAAGAATGCGCTTGACCTCGAGTGCAAAAGATGGATAATGACTTAGAATAGTAGAAATTGGCTTCCATAATGCATCAGTTGGAGAAAGGCCTTCCTAATGTATTAGTACTTATGAAGTTCCTACAACTGTGGGTGAGTCTAAGATGACTTTAGGAGTGGGCTATATTTCACCTTGGTAAATGGCTGGCAATTGAGGTGTACTGCTAGTGGGACCGTAAATTTTTTTATTAAAGACATGAAATATTGGATTGTTGGAGATTAAGATCTAATTAATGATCTGATTCAGTATCTTTAGGGATTATGAAATATATCTTTAGGGATTAAGATTACGATTATGATTTGATTTGATTACGATTATAATTGTAACTTACCTTATAGATAAGACACTTTATTATATAGCGGGAGCGAGAGTTGCTAATTTCAGCAAGCTTTTCCCATCCCTTTTTCGATTCATAGCATGGTATTAGAGCAGGTTTTCTAATGTTGCCTCTAATTCCCTTTTTTCTCACAACCAAAAACTCATACCCAAACCTTTCTCATAAAAATAAAACTAACCTTAACAATCAAACCCGAGAAACACCTCAAGCAGCCACTAGCGACCAAGACAAAGGAAGAGACAATGCCGACGAGTGTCCCACGTGCCCCAACTTGCTGCCGGTGCTTGTAGCCCATGCGCCACCTTTTGGTGACACTTCGTTGACCATGCTACCATGGACTAAGTCGCACCAATTCCAAAAACTTGTTGGTGATGTATTTTTCTACTTTTAATTGCTGGAAATTTGGTTTGTGTGTTTAGCCATAATCGGTGATATGTTTTTCTGTCGTTAATCGCTAGAAATTGGGTTTGTATGTTTAACCATCGTCGTTGATTCCGTCGTAATCGTAGTACCTTTTTCGGTGTTGATATTTGAAGTTTGTCTTCTCATTAATGTCCTTTTGTATCGGTTATATCATGAGTGACTTCAAAACTAATTGTACTGACAGACAAACACTTGTTATGGTTCAATCACAAATCGAAAATTGAATGGAACAAATTATGTTGCCTCAAGGGCCTAAGTAGGTATAAGCATCTCATAGATCTAGCTCTTGATATTGAATCACCGGAGTATAAGAAGTAGGGACAACATGACAATCAAATAATGACAAGCCTTAGGAACGCCATGGAGCCAAGTATTGCTGACATGTGTTAACATGTAAACTCAGCAAAGGAGTTATGGGAGTATGTGAGACTTTTTTTCCAGTAATATTACTCGTATATATGATTTATTTGTGGAATTGTTCAAGTGTGAGCAGGTAGAGAAAAATAACACCGAGTATTTTTTAGAAATAAAAAACCTACTTGTAGAATATTTATTAGCCCAATCGATAACAACAAATAAGGATAAACTTTTGAAGGAAAGAGAAGAGTTATTCGTGTTGGGATACTTGGCTGGCTTAGAACCAAAATATGAACCAATTTAGGCCCAAATACTCAGTGGGACTAGACTTCCATCACTTATTCACGCATATCTCGATCCTTGAAGGGGCCAACACAAGAAAGTGGTGACAAGTTTGCTCTCACTGTTCACAATAGTGAAAGAGGTAATGGAGGCTGAAGTAACCAAGGTGGTCGTGGTGGTCATGGAGGAAGGGGCAGAGGAGGCTAAAGGAAATGTGATCATTGTGGCAAGGATGGGCATGTTCAGGACTATTGCTAAGACTTATACCCAAAGTTTTTGAAGCTCTCTCAATCTGCTAATATTGTTGGGGCTTCTAGTGGTTCTGCCTCAATAAGTGGAAACAAGTTGGTATTTAAAGAAGAATATGTAGCGTTTCTTCAGTATCAAGCGGCCAAGCAAGCAATCATACCAATTGCATCATTTGCTCACGTAGGTAATCACATAGCTTGTATGTCGTCTTCTGTTAAACCTTGAGTTGTAGATTCAGGAGCCACTAACCATATTGCAGGTAACCCAAATATTTTGATCAAATTACCCCTGTACTAGAGTCTTACCAACTTACTGTTGCTAATGATTTCAATACTAGTATAAGTGGGATTGGCACTATATTTCCCTCTCCGTCAATAATATATGTTCCAAAATTTCCGTTCAACTTAATGTTTGTTAGTAAGCTAACCAAATCATTAAATTATTTTGTATCCTTTTCCCCTCATTTTGATGTTATCCAGGACTTGAAGACAATGAAGATGATTAGAGGAGGGCGTGAATCTGGAGGTCTCTACTATTTTGACAATTGTTCCACCGCCTGCTCAGTTGTTGTTTTACCTCTCCAAATCCATAGTTGCCTTGGTAATCCATCTATCCAAAAATTAAAAAAATTGATTCCTGATGTGAATTCAAATCTTCATCTAGATTGTAAGTCTTGTCAGCTTAGGAAACATTTTCGTGTTGCTTTTCCATCCAGAGATAATAATAGAGCCAAAAGCTCTTTTTGTGTTAGTTTATTTTGAAGTTTGGGGTCCATCTCGTGTAGGGAAGGCTAGCTCTCACCAATTATTTTTAAATTAAAAATATAGAACAACTTATATTTTTTTAATTGAATATGGGTCTGGACTGCCTGGGCTCAGGCTTACCCGAGGCCCAACTCGTTTAAGTAAAACGATGTTTTGCTTAGAATAATTGAGTTTTGAGTCAGTCTGGGCTTGGGCTTGGCCCATGGGCCAAAAAATGCCATCCTTAATCTCGTGTGACCTCGAAACTTGGTTTTCGATACTTTGTTGTTTTTGTTGATGATTGGTCTAGAATGACTTGGTTATATCTAACGAAAGAACGTGCTAAATTGTTTTATATTTTTCGATCCTTTTGCTCTGACATCAAAACTTAATTTGATTGTCATGTTCGTATCCTCAGAAGTGATAATGTCAAAGAGTAGTTTTCTGAATCCATTTAGTCTTACATAAAAAGTTGTGGTATGATTCACCAATCTTCTTGTTTTCACACACCACAACAAAATGGTGTTGTTGAAAGAAAAATCGGGCATGTTATAAAAGTTGCTAGAACCTTACTAATTGAGATGAAGGTTCCCAAGGAGTTTTGGAGTGATGCTGTCCTCATAGCTTGCTATCATTTTAACAAAATGCCATCCACTGCTCTCAAAGATTAGATCCCTCTTTTTCTTATGTTTCCTAATACCCCTTTGTTTCCTCTTCAGCCTCGTATCTTCGGATGTGTCTGTTTTGTCCACCAACTCTAGCTAGGTGTTGACAAATTATGTCCACCAGCCCTCAAATGTATCTTCCTCAATCACTCGAGGTCATAAAAGGGTTATCGTTGTTACAATCCCTCACTTAAAAGATTCTTTGCGTGGGCATATGTGATATTCTTTAAGAACATCGCATACTTTTCTGAGAGTTAAGATGCCAAAAGCTTCCATCATTGTTTACCCCTAATTTTTGACAACTCCTTGGATAATTCACCTAAAAGCTTAGACAATTCACCTACAATTTCCAGTCCTTCTTATCTTCTTCAATTGTTTTGAGCAGATTTGTAGGTTTATTCCCAACGATCTCGTCAAACGGTAGATGACCCTCTCCTCCGTCTAATTTGTCTCCAGAACTGGAAAACAGTGACCCAGACTGACCTATTGCTTTAAAGAAAGGTAAACGATCTTGTGCCCATCATCTGATTTCTAATTTTGTTTCTTATAACCACGTGCCCTGCCCTTTTTGTTCTTTCCAATCAAATCTAGATTCTGTGTCTATACTTAAAGAGTATAAATAGAGGCTATACAAAACCCTAGGTAAACAGAAGTTTTATGGCCAAATGGCACCTAGAAGCTTGTTACTCCTCCTGATGCCTCAATTGTTGGTTGTCGATGGATATACTATTAAGACACTTGTTGATGGATCTATCGAATGACTCAAGGCTCATCTTGTTGTTAAAAGGATACGCCTAAGTTTATGGCATTGATTATTTTGAAACTTTTTCTCCTGTGGTAAAAATGGCGTCAGTTCGTATGTTTATCTCCTTAGCCCCAACTTATTCTTGGGCTCTTTTGGTACTTGACATAAAAAAAGCATTCCTCCATGACGATCTAGTAGAAACAATCTATATGGAGCAACCTCCAGAGTTTGTTGCTCAGGAGGAGTCAGAGAAAGTGTGCCTGTTGAAGAAATCTGTACATGGTTTAAAACATTCTCCTAGAGCATGGTTTGGATGATTTAGTTTAGTTGTGAAGAAATTTGGTCTCAGGCAATATGTAGTAGACAATTTGATACTCTATCAACACACCAGATTTGGTAAAATTCTATTGATTGTATATGCTGATGATATTGTTATTACTGATGATGATTAAAGTGGAATTCATAGATTGAAGGATGTATTTGGAATTGAAGTTGCAAGATCTAAAGATGGAATTTGTCTCTCCCAACACAATTATGTTCTTGATTTCCTAAAAGAAGCTGACTTGTTGGGATATAAACTAGTAGATTCTCCAATAGATCCCAACCTCAAACTTGAAGGAGACCAAGGAGAACTCTTGAAAGATCCAGAAAACTATAGGAGACTGACTGAAAGTTAAACTTAGGAGAGTGACTGAAAAATTAAACTATCTTACAGTTACTAGGTTTGACATTTCATTTAGTACAAGGGCAGTGAGTTCATTTATACAATCCCCTCAGACCAGCCATTGGAATGTGGTTATTCGAATCTTGAAATATGCAAGCATAATCTTGACAAAGGCCTATATAAGAACCATGGGCATTGTTCAATTTAGTCCTATAGTGATACTTATTAGGTTGTTTCTAAGATTGATTGGCGATCTACTATAGGGTATTGCGTGTTTGTTAGTGGCAATCTGATTTCATAGAAAGGCAAGAAGCAAACAGTGGTTTCTTGTTCAAGTGTAGAATCAAAATATAGAGCTATGACATATACAACTCGAGAACTTGTCTGGGTAAACATATATTACAGGAACTTAAATTTCAATTAACACAACCTATGGAGCTAATGTGTGATGATCAAGCGGCCATTTACGTTGCTTCTAATCCCATTTTTCATGATAGGACAAAGCATATTGAGGTAGACTGTCACTTTGTCAGAGAGAAGGTGCAACAAAATGTGATAAAAACCACTCATGTGAAATCTGAGGACCAGTTAGCTGATCTATTTACCAAGTCTTTGGTTGAAAGTTGTCTATCACAACTTTTTAACAAGCTTGGAGCTTATGATATTTATGCTCCAGCTTGAGGGAGAGTGTTAGAGATAAAGATTAGATTCAGTATCTTTAGGGATTACGATTATGATTATAAGTGTAACTTACCTTATATAAATAAGACACTCTAGTATATAAAGGGAGTGAGGGCTGCTGATTTTTGCAAAGCTCTTCCCATTCCTTTTCTTAATTCACAACAGGGGTATTTTGGCTGCTGGAGGAAGGGACAGGCGATAAGCTACAAAACCAACCTTGGCTTCGATGGGAAATGAGGAGATATTTTGTGATTACATTTAGAGGCAAGGGGCAATTGGTGAGAAGGTTATAGTTTTTAAAGAACCAAATCACCTTCCTCAAAGTTTACTTCTCGATGTCTAGCATCATAGGCAGATTTCATGACATTCTGAGTTTGTAAGAGATGCTCTTGCACTTCTTACAGCAACGATTTCTATTATGCAATTCAATACTTCTACACGCAGGAAACCTGAACAATAAGAAAGCAATTGAGGGGGGAGAATGACCATAAACCACTTCAAAGCGAGTAGTTTTCAAAGAGATCGATAACTAGTGTTGTAACAGTATTCGGTGCAACATATCCAATCTATCCACTTGCGTGGACGGTCTCCTGTAAAATATTAAAGATACATCTCAATGACTAGGTTAATTGCGTCTATTTGCCCGTCACTTTGAGAATGATATGTTGAGTTGAATGACAACTTGGAACCACTCAACTTGAATATCTTTGTCCAAAAAGAACTTATGAGTGTGACATCTTAATCACTAACTATGGTTTTTGGCATCCTATGCAATTTAAAGATATGATCAAAGAAGAGTCGAGCCACTGTGAGTGTTGAATAAGGGTGCACTAGAGGCAGAAAGTGTGTATATTTGGAGAAACAATCAACTACAACCAATAAGACAGTCTTCCCATGTGATGGTGGAAGCTTATCTCTAAACTCTATAGAAATATTTGACTAAACCTATGCCAGAATTGGGAGAGGTTGCAATAGCGCAGTAGGTTGTAAGTATTCTGACTTATTTCTTTGACAAATTTCACATATCTGACCATGTCCTAAACTTGGTGCTTCATTCCCATCTAATAAAAACTAATGAAACCTTATGAAGAATCTTTTGATACCCTTCATGATATTCAGCATGAAGTGTTGAAATTATTGCTTGAACAAGGGCAGAGGAAGTTGGCAAATAAACTTTGTTTTTGAAGAATATTAGCCCATCACGATATGGCCAAGGACTGCCCTCCTTGGTTGTAGTGATACCTTTCACTAGTTGCTGTAACTCTTGTGAGTTACAAACTTCTGCTCGAATCGCATTAAAGAACCCCAACTGAGGCATAGATATTGAAGTTAAGATTCCCACATCCTGATTTCTTCATGATAGTGCGTCAGCCACAATATTTTCTCACCCCGCTCGGTATTCCACTATGAAGTCAAAGCTCATGAGCTTGCTAACCCGATTTGTTGTGGTGAGGTAATAATACGTTGCTCTAGGAGGAACTTTAGCCTATAATGATCTGTTCGTATTAGAAAGTGCCATCCCCACACATAAGATCTCAAATGGCGCATAGCTGTGGCTAAGCCAATCAATTCCTTCTTGTAGGCCGTAGATGTTAGTGTTGTTGAGCTGGAGTACAACCGAAGAAAGCAATTAGTTGGCCTTCTTGTTGTAGGACAACTCCTATTCTATTCCATAATCTGAGGCATCACATTCTACTACAAAGATCTTTTCAAAATCTTGATGAGCTACAGCTGGTGTTTGGGTTATGGCCAATTTTAATGCTTCAAAGGCGGCCAGTGAATCTTGCATCCAAATAAAGAAGTTCTTTTGCAACATAGCTGTCAGTGGCCCAAACAATTTCCCCATAATTTTTCACAAATTTTTTGTAGTACCTAGTAAGACCAAGGAAGCCTTGTAATGCTCGAATGGTAGTGGGTTGGGGACTTTTTGGTGGTTTGCTTCCACTTCTCGAGATGATTTGAGTTTGAGCAAACAAGCATTTAGATTGTTTTAGGAACAAGCAGTGCTGTCTAACAAGGTGAACACCAATTGAAAATGATGCATATGTTTTGCCCAAGTATGATTATAAATGAGGATGTCATCAAAGAATACCAAGGCAAAGTTGTGTAGATATTGCTTGAATACAGCATTTATGAGGACTTGAAAGGTGGAAGAAGTGACGGTGAAACCGAAGGGCATCACTAGAAATTTAGAGTGCCAATAATGAGCGCGAAAAGTTTTCTCCACATCTTTATCGTGCATCCTAACTTGTTGATTCTTAGAGCATAAATCTAGCTTTGAGAAATAGTGAGCCCTATGTATTCCTTCAATAGTTCGTCGATTATTGGATTTGGAAATTTGTCTTTGATAGTTTGGGCATTTGGGGAGCGATAATTGATACAAAATCTCCATGAATTAACAAAGAGGACTGGAGAAGAAAAGGGAGACTTGCTAGTTTGGACGATTCCTCTTTTCAGCATCTCCTCACATTGCGTTTCAATCTCATCTTTTTGCCCATGAGGATAATGATAAGGCTGGACAACAATAACTCTTGTTCCAAGTTGCAGATTAATGCGATGATCACATTGACGAGTAGGTGGCAGCCCTTCTGGGGCACTAAACAAGTATGGGAATTCTGCTAGGACTCTTTTGAGCTACAACTCCTTATCCACTTCTGCTATTGTTGCTAACAGAGAAGTAGTAGGTGGGCTGAAATCTTTACTTCCACATAGCTCTACATTCTGCCCTTGCCACCAAAACTGCATCTTTATGGCTGCAAAGTCCTAATAAATAGGACTCAGCATCCTTAGCCAGTTACCCCTAACACTGCACCAAAACCAGAGAGAGGCAGTAAAAATAAATAAAAGTGAAATGTATGAGGACCTAGTTGTACCGAAAGCGATTGAGATACTCCTGGGCTATGTAATCTTTCATTTGTTGCTGTTTCTTGCGGTCCAGCCCTTAATTCAGTGGGTATTTTCATTTTATCCACCAAAGATTCATTCACAAAGCTGTGAGTGCTTCCCGAATTAATCAAGATCAGTAGGCCCTTCCTGTGGACAAAGCTCTTCACTTGCATTGTCTGTGATTTCTGCATTCCTGTTATAGCATGAATGGATATTTCCAGCTCCTTCGTTTCTTCTACCATAATTTCTGGTTCAGGTTGCATATCATCAATTCCCTCCAATCAAAAGTCATTTACATTCGTATCCTACTGCATAAGGCTCATCACAGTTTTAACAAAGCCCTTTTGTTCTTCGTTCCTCCATTTCCGCCCTATTTAGCCACTTCACAAAAGGTATCCGTGGCGCATTATTTGTTGTGTTTCTTCGTAGGCCACTTGGTTCTTTCCGATGTCTAATTCCTTGATGTTTGTACAACCGGCTAAGCTCATAGCGCTAGTTAAATCTTGACGATGTTGCAGCTCAACTTCTACTGCTATGGCTTCTTTCAATTCATCAATGAAGATCTCAACGTACTATTCTTGTGTAAGAGTGCTGGCACGAGCTGCGAGTCATTCAGAGTGCCGCCGATATTCCTCCATAGTGCTGGTTTGACAAAGTTTGTACAGTTCTCCCAATTTATCGCTTCTGACTGGTGGGCCAAATAGCATAATGCAATTGGCCTTGAAATCTTCCCAGGGCAGTTGTGGCCGATCCCTTTCCAACTTGAGAAACCATAGTTGCGCATCTCCTTCCAAGTGGAAGGATGCCAGCCTCACTGTTACGGTCTCGAGTCTGCGATCGAGTCACCGAACGATTAACCGGAGATTCTTCTCCCAACAAAGGGTTTTTACCCTTGTTTTTTCTCCTAGATGTACCTATAATTGGTAATCCAACACAGCTCGTTGAAGGGAGCTGCAACCTTGAAACTCGTTAAGAGAGAGTTTCAGATCTCGTGGTTTCTAATAAATTCTGCTTGTTCTTTTATTGCTGAAT
>JANITX010000211.1:36155219-36174217 GCA_027564395.1 Erythroxylum ulei | reverse complement strand
TTCAATGAACCAACTAACTTTAGTTCCAGTTGGAATCATAGTTTTTAATATTGAATCCTTAATAAACTCCTACGAATGCATCCATAACACTCACTTTATCTTCCTCTGTTGTTCGCTGATAGCGAAAAAACTGTTCACAACTGTTAAGCCATTGCATGATCAATTTCACATAGAACATATGCAGTATTTTCCTCGGATAATACCGCTCCCACCTTCATCCTCTTGTGCTGCAGGAATTTCATAAACAAGCTTTTGCAAAGTCTGCCAATTCTTGTTGTTTGTTCTCCATAGCTGCATGGTCTTGTTCTCGTTGTCCCTTATCACGATCTTGATCGTCCTGATACATTTTTAGAAAGGCCTGAAATTGTCATTGGAAGTTTTGAGAGTCCTCCGTAACTTCTTGCTCTAATACCAAACTGTTATAAGCCCTTGACTGTGATGTAGTTATGGTACCCTGCAACTTGAAATAAGAAACTCGGGGTGTTTGTTAGTTTTTCTGCTCTTTTGACCGATTTTGAAAAATCCAGAAAATGAGAGCTCATTAGAGAGAACTCTTTGATCACAAAAATGGGAATTTGATAGGACAAAAATGCTTTCTTACTCCCTTGCATAACTAGCTTTTTATACTAGATTACAAGCACAACAGACTTACTATTTAGGGAACATTCAAATAGTTATAAACTAAGTTGATGAAATAATTCTAAATTACTCAAATCTAATCTGATCACTATTATTTAAATGACAACCAAATTAATATGATAATTATAAATGACAGCTAGTGAACTGACAGCTAATCTTTTTCTTCTTTTTCTGACGTGTAGAACGCTTGTAGACCTGGTCAAAGGGAATTGATTAGTGCCTAGCTAAGCGCTAACAGCGGATTCTAAGGTAGTTTAAGTCCTATCGGGCCAAACACTGAATACCTAAAGAGAGAATTTAGCAAGGCTACGCACCTTACATAAGACTTTCTTCTTATGCTTCGAAGAGGGCCAACTAATCGGGTGGTCTTTTGCATAGTTAAGATTTTTTACAAATGTTAGGAATAAGAGGCTTTTCTCAATTATCCCTATTTTTCATTCACTTACAGAAGAGCTAACTTTAGTTCTTAGGCTCATTTAACTGCTGGACCTGCTGTTGGATCTTAAGTTTATTCTGGTAGTTAACAATCGCAAAGCAAAAGCGAGCCTTTGCATATGTGAAGGTATATATGTTGGAGGGAACATAAGGACTTCAGTATACACTATATTTGTTAGTAATTTTGTTCTTCATGTGTATGAATAGAAAATTTTGTGGGTGAAGTATATAACTTCCTTGTTTCTCACGTGTTATGCTTCTAACTGAGGAGTTCAAAATTTGAACTTCTGCAGGAACTTCAGGAGGCAGTGAAATCACAGTCCAAGAGGGTAATTGTTGTCAAGAAGGGGCAACTTAAGCTTTATGCTGGCCAACCATTTGCTGAGGTTGAGATGGCATTGCGGTCTTTGATCGAACAAAATTAGTAGCGAGATAGATGAAGATATTGGGAAATATTTTCTTGCTCAGCATCTGTTGGCTGTTGGTCTTCATATGGATAGCGAAAGAGACATCGTGAAAGATCTGATTAGGGTTTCGCATCGGCAATGGCATGTAAGACATTGTGATTAGAATTTCACATTTCAAGTGTCAGTTGCTTGCAATTTTTCTTCTGCTAATTATCAATGTCTACATTTTTCTCTCTTTGGTTTTGGACAGAAAAGAGAGGCATTTGTAGAGATGTATGTTGATACTTGATAGGCCCGTGTTTTCGCAAATTTCTTGTCATCTAATAAGATATTATTTTGTTTCAACAAACAAAAACAGGTCTGGAACAACTCGGCGTGTGTTTTGCTAAGAATACTGTCAAAGTAGAGTTTAAGATGATAGACTCCACTTTTAAGCCTATAATATTAACGACAGCACTGCCTAGTGCTACTATCCACCAAAGGCCCCCTTACAGTAAAGAAGCGATTTTGTTAACACATAACGTGAATTGGCAAAAGTTTTGCCGTGAGTGTTTGCTTCTGCTCTTCATTTCTAGTTTTCTTGCCGCCTCTGGCCTGCGGCAGCCTTTTATCCAACACATCGAGCGCAAACCATTTAAAGAAAAAAGCATTCACGTTTAAATTAGGAAGAAAATGTCCTTTTCACGGGGACAGATGCTTTGGCTACTTATTCTGGCCCTAATCTGTCCCTTTTTTATTTACGCTATTTATTTATGTGAGTTCTACATAAATAGATGGCTTGGATTAAAAGGAGATAAATTAGGGTCAGAATAAAGGAGACAGAAGATTTCAGCTCCTTTTTTTTTTACGCCTTAATCTGTCCCTTTTTGATTCAAGCTATCTATTTATGTGAGTCTTACATAAATAAATGACTTGGATCAAAAAGAGACAAATTAGAACCAGAATAAAGGAGACAAAGGATTTCAGCTCCTTTCTTTTTCACGGTTTTCAATCTTTAATTTTAGTGATTGGAACACTCATTACTCAACCCGCCTTCTATTATTTTTAATCAAGTCACTTCTTAACCTTCATGTCCTGATGTTGACACTGAATCACACGCCTACACTGATCATGGAAACATGGTTTAAAAAGCATCCGGAGCAAACATGTAAATTTGGCCGTCTAAACACTATAAATTGTGTTAAAATTTTGGAAACAAGATTTTTCTTCAAATACGATTTTTGTTATCTGTTAATTTCTTTTTTATTTCTCAATTGGGCAACTATTGTAGAAAACTCTTATTTTTCACCTGGGCAACTATCATCTGTTTGCAACTTAGTTTTCAGGAGTTCAAAATAGGCAATGGGCTTATCTGATTATTAGCTGATCAGTTAATTTTTTAGCTAATTGACCAAAATCAGTTATTTGACTTCATCAATAAGCTATTCTAGTTGTTTGTTTGTTGGCTGATTCAATCTAACCAGCTAAAATTTATTTTTTGATAAATCAGAAAGCTTTATACAGATAATAAAATGTTATATGCAGATCTAGAGATTCCTACACTTGAATCTCTTAACAACCATACGACCAACCAGCTAAAAATTAGAAGCCCTTTGTGAGTAGCATTTTGGGCAATTAGTTGATTATCTTTTCCTATAATGTCAATTTTGCCTTTAAATTTTGCCCAACCTCTTTTGCTCTATTTGAATTATTTTTTTAAACATATTGTTATTAATGAATTATTTTTTTATGATATTAGCAGCTCTATTATAATAGAATTAAATAATATGTGAAATATTTTCAGTGAAAGGCAAAGTGAGTAAAGAAATCAATAGAATCGATTGAGCTAGCAAAGGAGAAAGTAAATAAACAAAATGAAGCACATATGTAATTCAAGAGAGGTCCAAGAAAATTCAAGTGAAGAACCCAAAATAAGGATAAATCAAGAACCTCAAGATGCAACAAATAATTATAATATTTCTTGATACTTTGTCACTGTTGTTTCAATGAATTCGGGAATTTAATCTTTGTATGATCAATTTCGTATGGAACATAAAACATATACTTTGTCAAAATCAAGGAGTAATTTTGAAAAATAGAAGAAATTTTTTATTATCATTTCAAATGATTTTGAAATTATCAAAGAAAAAAGTTTTTAATCTTTGAACGAACTTAAAAGTTTAAAAAATCATGTTTTGATGATTTAGTAAGTGCATAAGTATTGTTTGACACTATACATAGACTAAATTATTCACTATTCGAAAACTGCTTATCAATTACATTATTCATCGACTAAAGCACTATTCACCAACTAGTTGATGGTCTATCAAAAATTTTACTTAAAGAGGGGGCCTTTTTGTCTTAATAGGGATTTTACTAGTCAATAAACTAGCGGATGGTTGTCTGGCAACAATTGAATTATAAGAAGAAATTTTGGTATAATAGAAAGCTGGCTAAGATTTAAGTCTTTGTTTATTTATGTGAGAAAGATGGGGGACTTTCTAGTTGTGCACTTGTTGCAATCGAAAAAATTGCTGTTTTTAAATAAGATTTGTAAGTGGTTACTCTTAACTCATGATAAAGTGGGACAATTGTAAAGAGTTACGCTTCACCTGTAACAAAACAATATGATTGTAAAAGTTGTTCTTTACCCATGGCAAAGAAGATATTATACATTAGGTTCCTCTTCACCCATTGAAGGAACAAGATACAAAATTCTCAAATGGAGATTAAGAAGTAATAGATCAGTTGTTGTTTGGTCAAATAACTATAAAACAAAATTTTCTTTCCTTACTCTTTATTATTATTGTTATTGTATTATGATTATTGTACATGAATTTTCAATAATCATTTATTAAAATAGATAACTCAATCATTAATTTTCAATAACAAAACAAATGCTCTTGTATGTCATCCAGGGACCACTATAAAAGTAGATGATGAGAGAACATACAACATAATATAGGTTTAAGGATTCAACTTTAAAATGATGATGTGGGTTTATGGGTTTTAGAATTGGGGATTAGGCATTTGAGTTTCCTTTATCATTTAGGGATTAAGCACATTTTTTATACGATTATAATAAAATGCAATGGAAAATAATACTTTTCAAGTTAAGGGTTTTCTTTTGTACTTTTATCAAATAAAATACTGGAACAAGCAAGGTTTTAACACATAATTTTGATGATAAAAGATATGCAACTACTAATGTTTTAATACTTAGTGATATTAGTAAATTAATATGTAAAAGATCAAGCTTAATAGCAGGATAAAGTAGACAAATGAGCCAATTGAGAAATGAAAGGATAAAAAGATGAACAAAGTAGAAAATTGGGAAGTTTTTAAAGAAAACTATCTTAATACATTAAAATGCTTTTGGGGATCTTTTAAAATGATTTTTATTCAAGTTGTCAAAGGAATATGTTTTAACCTTTGAAAGAACTGGATAAGTTTCAAAAAACTTGTTTTAGGAAGTTTGGTTGACCAATATGGTGATTTAGGTAACAAATATTAGGACTTTAGATAGACTGATTAACCATTGTGGTAGTATGATCGACCAATATATTTAAAAAAACATATCGTACGTTTATGACCTCATTCATATTGTTATGTCACTGTAATAAATAGTTTTTATTTTTAATGAATTTTAAATTATTTTAAGCATAAAATACACCATGTATGAGTAGTGGAAAGAATCTTGTATATACTAGAGAGTTGACAAGAACTATGAGAGGTTTTAGAGTGTACATGACATAATATATTTTGAGCCTTTATTAGTTAGTCCCAATAAGAGATGGATGTTTTGGGTTGTATGGTTGTGCAATTATTGCAATTGAAGAAATTGCTTAAGAGTTGCATTGTGAGGTTTTTCTTAACCTTGAATAAGATTTATAAAGAGTTAGTCTTCATTCTTGGCTCTAAGATGTTTCGTAAAAAACGGTGGATGTGAAGGCTTTGAGTTCTTGTTATCCTCCCAAGTTAGTTAGTGGATTTAGAAAGCTCTACCCAAAGAGTGTCTGCTGGCTAGTCACCGGTAGCCCAAGAACTGGATCTATTGAAGAAAGCTAGCACTCGAATTAAGGAAGATGGGAATGTTACTTCAATATAGGGGATTGTTTATGTTTTATTTCGTTAACACTGAGATTAGCGCCGATTAGTAATCAGCTGTTCTCAAGCCAGTTTTCCTGGATATACATGTTCCTAATAGGCCTAAATGGATTCATTAAGAACGAGTAGACTTCATAAGCTCTCTCTGCGGATTGTAAACATTCTTTTTCACCTATGCACAAAGATGGTAAATAGAGAGTTCTTTATCCATTAAAGTAGATAGTAAATTATCGAGTACCATAGAAAATGAATGAAGGCTAATGATTGTTTGACTAACATATAAATTGATTTTGTTTTTTTTTCTACTCTCTTTAGTTATCATTATAATTGTGTCGAATTTCTCATATGTGAATTTCTCTTAATCATTAATTAAGATAGAGAATAAGTGTGTGTAATATGAACTCTTCACATTTCTCACTCATTTTCTTACAATACTATGCAAGAAAATAAGTAAGTTTCCACTAAATTTTGGCCTCCTCTAACGCCCATCATTAATGGAGGAATAATGGGAATTCAGTGGCTATGAATGCCACTTAATTTGTCTTGAAATGTTTACTGGAAATATGGAAACTTTCCAGGCTGGCAACCATGCAACACTTGCTTTCTTTCATTCCTTTGCACTGTTTCTTACCACGTTCATATCGCGATACAATTTCAAAACATTCTCTCATATCTTGGATCACTATCCAAACCCATTTTACTCATTCTTTGCATCTCCAATACTTATGACATATTGGGATCTCAATTATGTTGTCCACTTAAATTAACACTTAATTCAAGCAAGTCATGAGCAGTATCTAGTAACACATCATGATCCCTAATTGACCAGAAAGTCAGTGGTTTGATTACGAATCCTTCTATAGATAATTTTCCCATGCAATTCGTCCTTTCACCATCTATATCCCACTTCGTTTAGGGCATGGTTAATGGGTTAACTCTCACTAAATTGACTATGTCACATCTAGCCCAAGTGATGTTAATTCTTATCCCCAACGCTTACTCAATTGGATATGTCACTGAAGACTATCTTTATCACACTTCCACTCTGGCCAGAGATTCCCAAATAATGACCTTACAAGGAGTCGTGGGTATCATCTCCTTCTATTAAAAGTGGTGAATCCTTTATTAGCTACTCAGTTACCTTAAAATACCTCAAGCTGTACCCAATCACCACTTTATGAGTAACCTCTGAGAGACAACGAGGAATGAAGTCAAAGTACAGGATCAGTATCTAAGATATCCTTGAGCACCTCAAATCATTGTTATGATGAGACTACCATTGACATTAGAATAGATTATCCATATGATTGTTTCATGGTAGGTCATCCAATATACTCATTACTCTTAGTAAGCATTCACATGTTAACTTTAAACAACTCATGCTTATAGCTTATGAGATCCACCGCTTGATCTAATCAAGAAGTATAACATGTTCTAGTCTATCCGGATTAATAATGTCCTATCTCATTAATCATATGACTATGAATAATTTAGATACTAACATAATTACACATGATAGGAATCTCATTTCATGATTTCATCTTGATTTCCTTCATGGTATGTAATGTATCTAGGACTTCATTGATTTGATTTAAGATTATTATCAATTCATGAAGAACATGAATATCAAATTAATTAAAATGCCTTTTATTAATCATAAATATTTGTACAATAAGTGTTAAAGGTGATTGCCTTTAGAGCACTTCTCTAACACAAATATCATCATAAATGTAGAGAATCAAAACTTTCATGTCTAGCCTACACAAATGACTTGCTTTTCCTAAATGCAAAATGCCCTCTCTCTCATTAAGGATTATAATGAACTCACTAGATGTGTTTTCAATGATATCTAGTCTAAGAATCAACTTTGAAAAAAGTTGCCTAATACTTTTAATTGGAGGTGGGGATCACTCAACATTGCAACAAATTTCCAGAATGCAAATTCAAGAATTGCCCCTTAATTACTTAGGCTTGCGCATTTTCCATAAAAAATCCTAAAATCAAAGATTGTAGGGGTATTATAGAGAATACTAAGAAAAGAATTCTTCCCTAGCAAAACAAATCCCCATAGAGGATATAACTTATAATTTACACACTCACTAGTGTTCTCATTAGTGTACACACTCACTAGTGTTCCCACTTAATGCTTCCAAAAAAATCATCAAAAAGTTGGAAAATTTTATGAAAATTTTCCTATGGTCTAAAGGAGTAGATAAAGCATATGGGGCAAAAGTAAGCTGGAATAAGGTTTGTACTCCCAAAGAGGAAGGAAGTCTTGGTCTAGTATCCTTAAGAATCAAGAATAAAGTACTCATGATTGAATGGATGTGGAGATTAATGTCTGATAAGGAGGCCACTTGGGTGAAGTGGATTCATTCTCACTATCCAGAAAATGAATGTTTTGGAATCTAAAGGAGAAAAGCTATCATTCCTGGCCTCTAAAGGACTTGCTTTGAATTAGAAGTAAATATTTCCTCATATAAAGATGCGTGTGGAAAATGGGCATCAAACCTAAGTTATGGTTGGACAACTAGTGCCCAATCAACCCACTGAATCAAAAAAGGGAACTATATTCCACGAGGAGTAGAATCAATACTAACTCGAAGGTTCAATCTATAACACTGGACTATAGCTAAGTGTGTGAACAACTAGGAAAGTACTTTCTAAAGGAAAACCTTCCTACTTAGTCTCGTAGCCTGAAAAATTTGGACCAACCAGTGTAGCTCCTACACCATTCAGGTAAATAAACTAATGTCTCTTATTTTAAAAAAAAAAGAGACAAATATCCCAAAGTTGAATGGGCCATATTACTATAGATTAACTCACTAGTGCCTAATACATCGAAATTTTAGGAAGGCTATGGATCAAAGACAAATTTCTCTCCAACTTAGGTCTCCTATATGTTCTATGTGGGATAGAAATTGAATCAATTGATCACATATTCTCCAATTGCCACTATCCTAGCACGATTTGGTCCAAAATTCAACACAAGTTACCATACCATTGTTTTGAAACCAACTGGACCAGCATAATCAAATGGGTAAGCAAGATGGGTACAGGGAATGATCAAGAAGCAAGCATATTGGAGTAGCTTTCCCATGTTGCATATATATGGTCTAGAGGGAAAGAAATTACAAAATGCATAGGCAGAAGGAAGTGCACAAGCATGCCCTAGCTACCAGGTTAATAAAATGGATAAGGGAGACATTAATAGTTAATATACATGCTATAAATATCTCCAATAAACAAAAGACCACGGGGGATCACAATTTAGTTGTTATCTAGGCTGAATCAATCTAATCAAACATATACTCGAGGAAGAACAAAAAAACATGCAGAGAAAATCGAGAAGAGGATGAATAGTTACCGTGCAATGGATTATCTCACTCATGCATCATCTCTAGCCTTGAAGCTTGAAGTCGGACGAAAGTCTGCGATCGTGATTGTGTAACCTTCAATGCAATCCATACCTCTGAACCGATATAATTCTTGTATTATGAAGGATTTTGTTTTAATTGCCCATGGCACCATGGAAACAAACTCAACCAATACAGCTAAGAAAATTCGGATGACTGATTTCTAATGTAATTATATACTCCTATTTGAAAGCAATTAACTTAATTTAAAAAAAATCAATAATAAGAATTATTAAACCCCCTCAAAATATTAAAATTAAATAGTTGCTGGTCATTAATATGTAAAAAGTTATTAGTATGATTATTTTAGCACATACTAATTTTTTATATTTTAGTTTATAATTTTAAAAAGAGAAATTATAACAATATTTTTTATAGGAAATTCTAATCTCACAAAAGAAAATACAGAGTTTTACTGTGTTGTTATTTTATGGCCAAAGAGTTATCTAGAGTTTAAATCCTTTGTCTAATATTATGGTGTTTTATTGTGCTCAATAAATCTTAGCCATTTATTTATGTGAATCTTACATAAATTTTATAAAATAAATGACTGAGATTTTATAAGACAAAATAAAATAAAGTAATATTGAATAGAAAATTTTTAGGGAAATCTAAATATATGAAAATAATAATAATAAAAGCTGTTTCCCACCAACAAAATCAAAATTAGAACCAGAAGCCCTCGTTTACCAGGTCCTAGAATCAGTCCTTTTCCCGGAAAATTTTCTCTCCCTTATTTCCAGTCCAATTGAATCCTACTTCTTCAAAACCCTAATTTACTCTGCCCAAGTTGTTCGTCAAGGGTTTATCTCCTTTAACAGCAAGCCGTGTTTTCTTATGAATTGGTTGAATGTCACTTGTCAGTTAAAAGTTTATGCGTTTTTCGCACATGGGTTTTGGATTTCATGGGATTTTGAGCTTTAGATTCGTCGGATAATGGGTGCCATGACCAACAACCGCAAGCGAGACCCGTATTCGTATTCAAATTCAAATTCTCCGGATTTTCATTTATCGAAGAAGCTCAGGTACTCCTTAATGCATCAGCGTTTAGACCAAACCCTAAAATCCTCAAACAGTACGGTATCTAGAATTTCTCGATATCCGGAGACCACACTGAATTGTCGTCGTGAAGTTCATGCCCCGTGTAGGATAGTGAAATTTGGGTTGTTGAAGCCTAGAAGTAGTTGTTATAGTGACGCAGAGAGATCAAGTGGTGATGATATGGGCCTTTTCTTGAGTAAGAAATTGGATTTGGCGAAGCGAAAGGCAATTGACGCATTTAGATATTCGGCTAAAGAGAAGGAGGTTGTTGACGTGGACGATGAGGATCCAAAGCTCGGAAAGGAGGTGCTTTCAGAGGATTCGAGTGTTGAAGAGGTTGAGATTATTGAAGAAAATGGAAGAGAAGGAAGGTCTAGGTTGGAGGTTTCGGTTGTGGGTAATGGTCACGATAATGATGTCAAGGTTGTTGAGGAGAGATCGGTGGTTACTGTGGATGGGAATTTGGAGGTCGAGAAAGCTAGGAACATGATGGGTTCGTTAGTATTGGACCGTGAAGTAGATGTGTCGAGTGTTGAGGTTTATAGGAAGTTGCTTCAGAGTGTGGAGCGCAGGAGTACAAAGTTGTCAGCTTTGGGATTTGAAATTAAGTTGAACGAGGAAAGGTGGAGTTCACTTAAATCGTTGCGGTCGACGAAGAAAACAGTGGAGAAATTGGTGGAGGTCAGTTGGTTTTTCCTGTAATTTTGGTGCTTATATCGTGGGAGTCTTAACATTATCGCATTACTCGAATTTTATGCTTTTCCACCTTTATTGGAAGAAATCTTGTTATAGAAATTGTACAGTAGTGCCAAGAAGTTGATAATTAATAAAAAAAAATTGCATATTTGTGGAATGGAGGATTCTTTCTCTTTGTTGGAAGTTGAAGCTAGTATACCCCTTGTTACAAATTTAACTGAGTTTTTTATGGTTTTCAGGAGATACCTCGTGAACCTTTTATCCCTCTCACTCAGGATGAAGAGGAGGAGTTACAAATTGCTTTTTTAGCCAGCAATAGGTAGGATTTGAGAAACATGTTAATTTGATACCTCAATTGGTGTTGTTGGTAAATGGGCATTAGTTATGACTTTTGTTTGATCTTGCAGGAAGAGGGTATTAGTCACTCATGATAATTCGAATATTGATATCACTGGAGAACTTTTACAATGCCTTGCACCTGGAGCATGGTTGAATGATGAGGTGATTTTGGGACTGTGTGGCTTTCCTTTTGTTTGTATCATTTCACTGTATTAGTGTCTTACACGAGTTCGAGATGAGATGGCTGTTTGGACTTTGTTGAATTTGGTGAGCTTATAACATTTTGTCCTGATATGTTTACGTGTTATTTGTCAGGTAATAAATTTGTACCTTGAACTGCTGAAAGAAAGGGAGAAGAGAGAACCACAGAAATTTCTGAAATGCCATTTCTTCAGCACTTTCTTTTACAAAAAGGTTAGTCCTATCAAATTTTGTAGTTGATGCCTATTCTACTTAAAAACAGTGTATCTTGAACTGCACTCTTTCTTATTTGTTCGGGATTTTTGGATCATGGACAATAATTTTTCTCATAATGATAAGAGGTGGAGATGAAAATCTAATCTTTGAAATAGTTTTAGTAGTTTGAGATGACAATCTAGTCTTTATAGTAGTCACAGTAGTTTGAGATGGCTTTCTGATGTATGCCTCACTTCATCCTTCCCCCTGTTTATAGTTTATGATTTTGTAATCATTGCTTATTTACATCGCGAACTGCTTGCTGAAATTTGAATTTTTAGTTTTTATTTTCTAGTTGGTTTCTAAAGCATGCTTTCCATCTTGTAGAACTCTCTTTGGTAGGTCTTTAATGGCTTCTCAAACCAAACCCCTAGTAGGTCATCCTTGGATGAAACATTCTAATTGCTTCCCTAGAAGAAGATGGTGCATTACATTGTTGACAGATTTATGAAACCAAATTTTGGTTACTTGAGATGCTAGCATTTGTTTTTTCAATGAGGATCTTAAGCCATTAAATGGTGTTCCATTCACTTGTACCCAAAGCTTCAACCTCATCCATCACAATTCCCATTACATCAATCATCTTTATTTGTTTCTTCAAGAAAACGATTAAGATAGTTTCTAGATATTGACATATATTCTTTTATTTCTGCTGCTCTTTCTTTACTGTGATTTTACAAATTAAATTTCTATATGTTGCTTTTCTTTCATTGTGTATTTTATCCTTTTTGACAGTCCATTTAGTTTGAGATTTACTGTCAATGTGCAGTTAACTGCTGGAGGGAACACCTACGACTATAAGGCTGTCAAAAGATGGACTACAGAAAGGAGACTTGGATACTTTTTGAATGATTGTGACAAAGTAATATGGTTCACTTTCTTTTATTTTTCATTACTTCAACTTTTGTTTCTTTCTTTATATGATTTAACAATTCACTCATACTAACCAATGCTATTGAGGTCAGATATTTATCCCTGTTCACAAAGAGATACATTGGTGTTTGGCGATCATTAATAAAAAGTACAAGAAGTTCCAATATCTTGATTCACTGAAAGGGACAGACTCCAGGGTGTTGGAACATCTGGTATGCCTTCTGGTCTTTCTTAGCATTTTGTTTTGCAGATGTGTTTGCTGTGGTTCAATTAACACTCTTAAACTCCCAGTTTTGACTTATCTAGTTTTTTGTTAGTGGCATTTGACCATCTCTATCCTTAGGGTATATATGCCATTTTTTCCTTTGGCTTGCTATTGGTTTACAAATATGAAAGGGTCTGAGACACATGACAGCTTCTCAGGGCTTTTGACTGACTGATTGTATTTGTGCATTGACTTCTCGGGGTTTCTCTTAATTTTCCCTTAAAAGAGTAACAAAAGGTTTCTTATGGTAGTTAATATTTACTTAACATTTTTGAGAACTTTGTAATGGCTCATTGTACTGAGAATGATAAAGTTGAAGAACTTGCATTTCCATATGAAAGATATGAATTTGTAAAATTGACACAATGTTGGATAGAAAAAGTAAACTATACACAAATAACAAGCAAAAAATGCCTAGAAGAAAATTTGGTATGTCATTATTGACATGGTTATTGCTGATTGTTTCCACTTCTGTGTTCCAGGCGAGATATTATGTTGAAGAAGTCAAGGACAAGAGTCGAAAAAACATTGATGTGAGCAATTGGGAGCGGGAATTTCTTGAAGACCTTCCTGAACAGGAGAATGGGTCTGTATTGTTGATGTTGAATCCAGTTAATAAGTCTAGTCATTAACATTCATCCAACGAATTTTGTGGTGTTAGCAAAAATACATCTAACTTAGAAGCCTCCAGACTGGTAGGTTGTAATGGGGTAATATTCCTGGAAGCATTTTCCTGCCAAATGCATGCTTGTAACAAAATTCTTTTAAAAGTGATTGCTTACATTGATGGGTTCATCCCCCTTTTTTCAAGTCAGCTTTACAGTTGTTTAACAGTAGTTCCTTTGCCATTAAATTAAACAGTTATTAGAATTGAGTACCATCAAACATTAGATTGCGGCTGATCAGATCAACAGGTCCTGTCTAAGTATTGATTATCTCCTGACTATCGTTTTGTGGTATTAACAGGTATGACTGCGGCATGTTCATGATCAAATATGCTGATTTTTATAGCAGAGGTCTGGGGTTGTGTTTTGGCCAGGTGAGCATAAAAATAAAAATTTCATGCCTGAAAATACCAGCTTCAAATCTCGGGTCTCTTTCATTAAATTGGCTCGTAGTTGCCATTTCTTAATCATTAGACCTGAAATTGAGCTATCCACACTTGAATTTATGTTGGAAAGGTTCTTGTACTTGGTGTACAGTTATTACTTACAATACGAGGCATCACCTGGTCTCAAGTTGAGCAATTTATAAAATGCAATTGCTGAAACTTCATCAAAGTATGTTGCAATATCTGGTCATTTTTAATTCGGTTTGGTCTGCAGGAGCATATGCCATATTTTCGGAAGAGGACGGCTAAGGAGATTCTGAGATTGAGAGCAGACTGAGGATTGGTATTTGGCGGTACTGCAAGTGGTATCTGCTGTACATAGTGAATATATGGGCTTAAGCATCGTCTAAATTCTTTTGCCTCAGTGCTTAAGGACTGAAGCTAACTAGATTGTGACTCGAGAAGCAAGTGATCTACAGTACAGGTGCAAGAGAATCGACGGCTTGGCTTGTAATTGTCATGTGTGGGTCAATGTTTTTTTGTACCTTTTTCCTTGTTTCCTCAACTTGTTTGCCGTTCTTTTGTTGTTGTCATTTATACCCCTTACTTTGTGAGAAAAATGAGAGACAGAAGATGGTGCGCGCCTTCAACTGCTCTTTGAAACGCACAAGACGCGACAGTCTCCGTTATGAAGTTTTGTCAATTGTCAGTTCTCATTCATTTTGCTTATCATACATTTGGCAACGGTGGAATTTAATATTTGCTTAATGGGGATTGGTTAATGGGGTACTATCTGTTTAATGACAGTGGTCTAGCGTGAGTTGATCTTTATAAGGTGGCGCTATAGCGATCCTATGCAAGGATAGTATGGATGATGGCAGCAGGAGGATTAGGGTATTCATGGTACCCTAAAGGAAGGCTTAATGCAAAATTAGTCATTCAATCAGCGGTAGAGTTTTCTTCACGGTCGGTGTGTAGACATTTTAGTTCTCAATCCTTGTGGAGTAGCATTTTGAGTTTGGGGATCAAGGTCCAGCTGCAGTGGGTATATAAAGGATCCTTCTCAAGAAGTTTGATAAATTGTGTGTTGTCTATTAATAAAACTCGTCGTTCACCCGAACGCAAAGCCAACTCTAGTCCTTTCAAGGCCCTCCAAAGTTCTAATGCCAACAGTGTGTAGTTGCCAATTTGATAGGCGAAGTTGGTCTTCCATTTGTCGCAATCATTCCTTAACATGGCGCCTGTTAAAGTTAACCCACTGGAAGTCTTGACAGTTTCATTAGTGTTGATCTTGTACTATCCTATCGTTGGTGGACTCCATCTAATTTGGGCATTTGGGTGAGAGGTTTGTGGGTTGGTGATAAGCGTAAGCGTATTAACCTGCTGAATGGCCTTAACCTGGGCTATAATGACCTCCAAGTGGGAGGTTTGTAAATATTCACTGATTTCTCCAATTTTAGATGAACCAATAGGTAACACCAATTGGCAGATTCCAGTCCATCCTAGAAACTAATGGCCTTTGCATGGAGAGGTTAGCAGTCAACTAGGGAAGGTAGTCAATTGAGGTAAAATTATGATAGTGTCGTTGAGGTAGGAATGTGTGCTACACTACGTGAGCAGTGGGACAGTCCAGCAGTGCGTGTAGGTATGATTCCTCAACTAATGAACAACATCTATAATAGGGATTGTTACTAAGATGTCACCGAATTCGTTCCACGTCAGTGAGAAGATGACCTTGCAGCACTAACCATAAGAAGGAACGGATGCGTTGAGGCCTTTTGAAGCTCCAAATAAGCGTCTAGTGATGATCTTAGGGATGCCATGAATTATTGCATAAAATAGTATAAGTCGATTTGACACTGAATTGGCTAGATTTTGTCCAACCGTTTTAGATTCTATCCTACGCATTGGTGTCCGTATGGGGCTCATGGTTGCAAGTTGGAGGCAAACGGAGGCTGGGAGATGGGTCTATAAAAGACCCCAGTTCTAGTGGCCGTTTGTAGTAATATATTCCCTCACACGAGCTTGTTTCTCTGCCATAGAAATAGTGGACACAACGACCTCTGAAAGTTTAGTATCTCCCAGCCATACATCTTCCCAAAAACGCACAGTGGAACCATCCCCTAATACCCATCGAATACTAGGATACATTGCTGGCCAAACCTTACAGATGGCTCACCAAAGGAAGGAGCAACACCCTACTTGTAGTGTTGGAGGAATGTGGATCATGGGGGGCAGATATTTACTCCTCAGTATTTGAACCCACAAGGCATGAGTTTGGGTAAGAACATGCCAAGCTAACTTCATGAGGAAGGAATTATTATGTTCTTTTAGCTTCCGCAAACCAAGGCCTCCACAGTTCTTGGGCTAACTTCATTCCCTTGCTTAAACACCCTAGAGAAACCATCGACAGGTGCCTTCAATTTGGTGCATAACTCCCTGGGGTAAAGAAGTAACTTGCATGGTGTAGCAGGAAATAGTGAGGAGGACTGATTGAGCCAAAATAGTGTGTCCTGCCAAAGAAATATTGCTAGTGGACCAGCTGGTTAGTTTCTGGAGGATGCGATCAACAACCGGCTGGTAGATGCCTACAGTAACTCACTTGTGAAGGAGCGGAACCCCCAGATATCTTCCCAAGTCCTTGGCGAGGGTGAATCCCAACAGGTTACTGAGATATCTAGCGCCCCTCGTGGAAACACTATTAGAAAAGAAGATGGTAGATTTGTCCTAGTTCACGAGTTACCCGGAGCTTGCACAGATGTCTTGCAACACATTTTTGATAATGTCTACTTAATTAGTAAACACCTTGGCAAACAGGAGCAGATCATTTGCGAAGAATAGGCGAGACATAGATGGGCCTCGTCTACTGGTTCGAAAAGGGATCCATTTCTTGGCTCTAACTTGAGCTTCGATGGCTTGGGAGAGCCTTTCCATACATAGCACAAAGAGGTAGGGGGATAGCGGGTCACCTTGGCGAACTCCTTGGGATAGCCAAAAGGTTTAGGATGGGGCTCCATTCCAGAGGATCTGCATGGAGGTGGAGCTAATGCAATGGATGATGAGCTGAACCAACGAGTTGGGAAGGCCTATGTCCTCTAATTTGTCATGAATGAACTACCAGCTTAGGCAATCGTAGGCCTTTTGGAGATCTATCTTGATCGCTATATACTTACTTCATGCTCGGCGTCGCATGGTATAGATAATCTCTTACGCAATGATAATGTTGTCTGTAATACTGCGCCTATGCACAAAGCTAGTTTGGGATTGATTCACCAAGGAAGGGAGGAGGGGCTTCAGTCTATGTACAATAACTTTCGTGATTAGTTTATAAAGGACATTAAATAAATTGATCGGATGAAATTGTTGAAAATTCATGGGAACCTTCCACTTTGGGTATAAGGATGATCGTAGATAAGTTCAGATCGGTTGGGATGATGCCTTTAGAGAAGGTTGCTTGGACCGTAGTGATCAACGAAGGTCCGACCACGTCCCATTGGCTTTGGTAAAAGAGCACCAAGAACCCATCAGGTCTAGCAGCTTTTATTGGCCCCATCTCAAATAAGGCCTGGTAAACATCCTCATGGGTCACAGGCCTTGGGAGGTGTCACGTCTCCCTAGCCTTTAGGATAGGAAACTGGCCCCAAATTGCATATGGCTGAAGCGGCCCTTCGTCGGCTGTGTATAGGTCCTTGAAGAATGTTAAAGCGGTTGAAAGTAAGGTTTCCTCGTCAGAGCACCAATGTCTACCGTCCAATTTTAGCATTCTGATACGATTCTGCCTCCATCTCACTCTCATGGTAGCGTGAAAGTAGGAGGTATTGCGGTCACCAAACTAATCCAATTACAGCGAGCCCATTGTGGTTCCAAGACCTCTTGAGTGAGTATATTCTTGTATTCCTCTAATAGGGTGCATTTTAAGACTTGTAGTTTTCGGGAGCTATAGAGTTCCAAGGCCCTTTAGAGGCCAGTGAACCGAGCTTCGATCTCCTGTTTCTTTTTCCATACACTACCAAACATCGTGGAGTCCTACTCTTGTGCTACCGACACAAAGTTGCGAGAAGCTTGATGTGTGTGAGTACTGGAGTTCCAATTATCAGAGACAAGGGCATGGAATGTGGGGTGAGTTAGCCAAGCCGCTAAGAACTGAAAATGCTTCCTATGTGAGCCATTGGTTGGATTACTGTGGTGTATTACGAGGGGGTTATAATTAGAATGGAACTTGGTAAGGTGGACAATCGAGCAGGACTGGAACTGGTTAAACCAGTGGTGATTTCCTAATGCCCGATCCAACCACTCGATGAAGTCACCCCTTGACTAAGTAAACTAAGGGCCTTGATAGCCCAAATCCTGAAATGCCACGGTTTGAACAAACTTGCGAAAGGTACAGGGGCCACGACGTTATTGCTGTCCGCCCTTCCTATCCTCTTGCAGCAACAAGGCGTTAAAATCTCCAACCAAGAGCCAAGGCTGATCCCGGATGGTCTCATGTAGAGCATGTAATGCATCCCACAAGACCTTGTGTTTGGGTGCTATGGGACTGGCATAAATAGCTGTAAAAAAGTAAGGTTACATCGAATGACCAGACAGCCGCAAGTGAATAAATTGGGGGTGGCAGGACTTCACTAATGGACTCAAGTTGTCTGTCCAAAGTACCCAAATGCCTCCATTAAATCTATTAGCTTCTACTCGTTAGGAGAAGGGGCAAGCCCATCCGTTGTATCACGCGATTCACCAACACGACACTGCTCTTCGATTTGACGATCACCACTAAGGCCAAGAGTATGCTTGTGCTTGTAGGTGAGGAAGAAGTGCAGAAAACGGTTGTTGCCTACCCCACGACAATTCCACACAAAGATGTTCGATATCATTGGAATATAGGTGCATATAAGAGAATTCTTTATGAATTCCCATGGCGGTAGGCAGTAGTTGTCTCCCTGTCGATCCTGACATCCATCTAATCGTTCTCTCCCATTAGGTGAACTTCGTCAACATGTAGGGATTGTGCCAAGGCTTTGCATGTGGATGGAGACAATTTCTTGAGGCGTGCACCTTTCTTCAACTCTCAGGTTCGTTAACGGTCCTTTTCCCCTACTACGCAGGGGATCGCATGGTTTGACACTAGCGTCCATGCCACCATTCGTGCTAGGCAGGGTCAAAGCTGTAGCTTCCCAGGTGCAATATAACATCCTGTTCCCCTACAAAGGGTTTGAACCCTAGAAATTTGGTACATGTGAGATCAATCAGAGAAATTAGGAAAATACATTTCATGCTCATGCATTACATAAGGTGTACAT
>JANITX010000211.1:36077973-36090973 GCA_027564395.1 Erythroxylum ulei | reverse complement strand
ATACGTGTTCATTAGTGAACAAGGTAGTGGAGGTATATTTGAATTTGAATCACAAGATGTAGCATTCTTAGAGAATGATTTTCCCAAGCAAGGCGAAATAGGTAAAGACCTATTGTTATACGAGTCACTTGATCAGAATGATTCTATTATGAAGAATCAAGATGAGGAACTTCAACCAAGTGGGAGCAATTCCACATAAAGGTTCTCTATGATAATTGATCCGAGTGGGAGCAATCAAATCAATCATGAATTTGTTTATGATGAACCTCAATTAAGACAAAGTAATCGAGGAGTAATTCCCCAACGTCGTTTTGAGATTGAAGGAGAAATTAATATGATTGTTCCGCAAGAGGAAGAAGAGTCAAGGAATGTAAATGAGGCTCTTACTGGCCCTGCTAAGTAAGAATGGATGAAAGCAATGACAAAAGAAATGGCTTATTTAAGCTCAAATCAAGTATGGGACTTGGTTGACCTCCCCAAAGGGTGTAAAGCAATTGGAAACAAGTGGGTTCTCAAAATTAAGTGAAAAGCTGATGGAAATATCGAAAGATATAAGGCACGTCTTGTAGCAAAAGGATATACACAATAGGAGGGAATTGATTATGAGGAAACTTTTTCACCTGTTGTGAAGCTTGCTTCAATCCTTCTTATTCTGGTTATAGTACCCAGTATGGATCTTGAATTATATCAAATGGATGTAAAAACTACTTTTCTCAATGGAGAGTTAGATGAAGAAATCTATATGGAACTACAACAAAAATTCAAGTATGTAATTTTTGTTTTATCTGCATATGAACTGATCCTGTAATTCAAATGATCTTTGTGGTTATGTTTCGTTCTGTTGCTTTTTTCACATATTCCACGCTACTCCCTAAGGCTCTATTTGGTTGGACGTAAGGTTTTTAATGGAATGAAATGGTTTATAATGGAATGAAATGTAAATGGATGTAATATTAGAAAGTTGTTGCTTGGGAGGAATTGAGGGGGTTCATAATGTAATATAGTGAAACGTTGTTTGGAACATGAATAAAATGGAATATAATTTATGTATAATAATAATGAATAACTATTCTACCCTTGATATAACAAATCATATGTTAATAGATTAAAACACATATTGATAGGTATAATTGGTATTATATATAAATACACAAACAAGTTCCAAATTAATTCTATCTACTTTTTTCAACTCTCTTATTTACTTTTTTCACCTATTCCACGCTACTCCCTAAGGCTCTATTTAGTTGGACGTAAGGTTTTTAATGGAATGAAATGAAATGAAATAGTTTATAATAGAATGAAATGTAAATGGATGTAATATTAGAAAGTTGTTGTTTGGGAGGAATTGAGGGAATATAGTGAAACGTTGTTTGGAACATGGATAAAATGGAATATAATTTATGTATAATAATAATGAATGACTATTCTACCTTTGATATAACAAAACATATGTTAATAGATTAAAACATATATTGATAGGTATAATTGGTATTATAAAAAATTATTGAGGGTACATTAGGTAGTACATATTTATCATTTTACATTCCATCTTAAATATCTCAAATCGAAGGTAACTCATTTTTATTGTTTAAGATGGAATAAGATGTAATGTGAAACCCTCCTCTTCCATCCTATTCTATTCCATTCTATTATAAACCCTCCTCCAAAATGATTAAATAATATTACATTTCATTTCATTCCATTACTAACTGCCCTACCAAACATAGCCTAAGAATTACCTCCTACCTTTAAAAAAATATTTGTTGATATAGAATACTCACGAGAGCTGTAACATCCTGTTATCCCATATTACGGGTTAGAACTACATGAGAGATTATTAAGAAATTAGAAAGTGCATTTTATGCTCATGCATAATATAGCATACACACACATGTGAATATTTTTTTGATAAATCAGAGGAATATATTAGAAAGAATAAAATATGTATAAAGCATCCAAGCGTCCATTTACAAGTGCCATTGGAGGCACAACAAGCTAATATAAACAACTAGGCACAAGCAAGGTAAGCTGAAACAAGGAAAGAACAAAATACTGCTAGTCAAAACTGGTACAATAGGAGCTCCACAATGATTGTATATGCATTCATTAAAATGATTGTATATGCATTCATTGACATTTTTCTGGGTATAATTGATTTATAAATGTGATTATATTGAGAATTGTGGATTATATGTATTAAAAACAGACTTGGTGATAATGATTGTTGATCTAGAATTTTTGGTGAAATTTAGGAAATTTATGAAAATTTGGGTATTTTAGACTAAGAAAAATGCCAAATGACAAGATAGTTGATAAATGGTAGTAGAAATAAGAATCAAATGGCAGTGGAAATTTTTATAAATGACATTGGGATTTAATTACATATGTCATTGAAAATCGAGAGGCAATTGGAGTAGAAGTTGGAGACAAATCGACTAGTTAAATAAAAGACCAAAGAGAGACCATAAGAAAGTGACAAGTAGTAAATGACACACACCACATGCCATAACCCACGAAACTCTCCCAAATGAAGGACTATCTTCTCTTTAATTGGCCTTTCACTTTATTAATTACTTCTCCTCTTGTTAATATCCCTTCTCATCTTCTTCGATCTTCTTTATATACAATCCTCTCTTTTTCCCTATTAACGTAAGCTTTGCTCTCACCCTTCTTTGCTACTATCATTTTGTTGTCTTCTTCATTTGCCACAAGAAGACCTAACCTTATCTCCCTTAAATGATGATGCACGCGTGAGAGAAGAAAGCTAAGGTTAAGAGAGATTGTGAAGAGTTTGAAGAATCTTGGAGCTTAATCAAGTAACATGTTAATTCTCATGGGTTGTATGAATATGAAACAAATACGGTGATTAATAGATATTAAATGATAATGAGACTAATGGTCATTATATATGTGCATCGCGGATGAAGAATGAGAATATTGATGTCTTGTTTCTTTGAGTGTATGATGAGTAATAATAAAGAGATCATGTTCTAAATTTTAGTATGTTAAATTTTTTCATGAGTTGCTTAATAAAAAACATTGATGATGATAGATTAAGGGATGAATGATTATGAAAAAGGAAGTTTCAAATATGATGATGTGTGGATGAAGACGTAGATAGAGTTATGGCTTACTTTGTGTTAAGATGAGTGATAATTCATAAGTTTAGTGCTAATAAGGAAGAGTATTATGATGTCTTGAAATGAGATGAATTAAGGTGATAGTTAGGGATGAAATGAAGGTGAAAAATGAAGTAGAACATGTGTAAAAAATTAATGATGAAAGTTTATAAGAATATTTTCTATTTTGGTGTTTATGATTAAGCATGGATTTTGATTTGTGTGTCAATGATATTGAGTTGAAATGGAAGTAGAAATGAAGAGGAAATAATGAGGACATAAGCTAGAAATGATAGATTAAGCAAAAGAGAGAAAACATGAGGTAGTGCACGATCGTGACAGAGAAGGTGCACTACTGTTTGATAGTTTTCAACACTCTTCACTCTTTTAACCATAACTCCTTCTCTAGACCTCCGATTAACTTGAAATTTAAACTGCTAGCTCCTCACACATTGTCCTTCCTTTTTACAAGAATTCAATGTCATTTGAATTAATTAGGAAAGGATTGGTAAATGATTTATTGATGATGTTATAATAATTAAGTGTATTGAGCCATGAACCTTAGTGCATGATTGACTGATGAACTTAGAATAAATTTGTATTATTAAGGTGTAAAGCTAAGTTCAAATTAGACATATATGAGTTTTGAAGTATGAATAATCATGAGATGTGAATAAAGAAAACATACCCAGGATTGTCATTGAGCATGCATTGTACATAATCCATATATACATATGTTCATAAATGAGTACTTATATAATTGTGAAAAGTTGTGATGTGTGTAAATGTGTGTTGCATGATATAGAAGAGCAATTAGAGCGACAGCATCCAGATGTTGCTGGGACTTCGAGGTAATAGCTATCTGGAGCAAACTATGAGTAACCTAGATGGTCTCACTTGATTCATTGTTTGTTTTAAATTCTATATCGAATTATTATGTGAATGTGATTGTGTTGATTCTGGACATCCAATATTTGACACGTTTGATGCATGAATAACATTGGAAGTGCTCATTGAATGTTAATTTGACTAAACATGTGTTTTCTCAACTTAAATGTTAAATTCCAGACCAAGGTTCGATGAAAAATGTGAATGAGATTCTGAATGTGATTGATTGAACACAATGATTGATTGAATTTGTGTGATGCATTGCATTACATGAATGCATGAAAGATAAAGGCAGTTGTGACTAGATTAGCCACTGAAAAAGAGCTTAAAGCTTAGAAAGTGAAAAAGAGCTTAAAGCTCAGAATGTGGTAAGAGCCTCTGGCTCAATATGTAAAATGAGTCCTGTATCCCCAATAGATAAGAGACAGTATTAATAAACCCGAAATCCACAACAGATACAGGACAGTGAAAAAAGCACTCGATCACAGCAATGAAATAAATGAATGTGAGTCTCATGAGCATTGCATATACACTTGATGTATGTACAAATTGAATGATTGTAATTTATTATTTAATTATGTTGAATGAGAAATGTGAAAATTGTGTACAAGGTGTGTTGTGATGCTACATGAGATACTTGAAATGATATGAACTATATGATTGTATGGATTGTGTGTTATGTGATATGAGTGAACCATCGAAGATGGTTAACTCACGGAGTTCGCAAAACTCACCAAATCATCAATTCTAGGCAACAGACACTTGTTCTTCACAGTTACCCGATTCAGTTGCCTATAATCGATGCACAGTCTCATAGTTCCAACAACTCTTGCAACTGAGTCTTCAATTTCTTTAGTTCCATATGTGTCATCTTATATGAAGGAAAAGATATAGAAGCAGCACTTCTAACCAGATTGATCGTGAACTCTGTTTCCCGATCTGGATGTAAGCCAGATAAATCAGCGGGAAACACATCTAGGAATTTCCTAACAGCAGGAATATCCTGCGCATTCTGTTTAGTTCGAGTATCAATGATGTGGTCCAAATAAGCCTCACATCCCCTTTGCATCAACCTCAAAGCACTCATGAATGGGATCAACCTGGCTGGCACTGCTTGACTAATACCTTAGAAAACTACTCTCAGCTGATTAGGAGATTTTAATATCACCTCCTCAGTATAACAGTTTATGATAGCCCTATGGGCAATTAGCCAATCTGTGCCTAGGATAATATCTATCTCCCTTAACTGTAATACAATCAAATCTGCCTCCAATTTTGCCTGATCAATTTGAATTAAGCACCTCTTATAGAATTCTCCTATTACTATAATACTACCTATCAGTGTACTCACCTCTAATCTAATAGTTCTTTATCACAATGCTACCTAAATCTCATATGCGGTGCAATAAAAGAGTGCGTAGATCTAGGATGTAGTGCAAAAGCTTTATAAGCAAAAATAAGCAACATACCTATAATGACATCCGGAGAATCTTGAGCCTCATGTCTGGTTATTGTGTACATTCAGGCCTAAGACTGTGGTTGGTTGCTTCGCACCTCAGTCATGATAGTAGGACTCCTAGAGCTCATTTTGCCTCTATTACGGCCTCTCTGTCCAGACCCACTAGCTCGACTCTGCTAGATAGTAGTTTCAGTTACTCCTCCTCGTCCTTTTCTTCCATACGGTGTTCCAAATACAACATAACAATCTCTGATCTGATGCCCAAATGAGCAGCATCGAAGGCAAGCTACAAATAGTTTCTAACATTCACCACCATGCTTCTCTACACAGTGCCCACAATTTAGCAATTGACCTGATACTTTCAGACTGTATGAAACTACCCCTCTTTTTAAACCCCGACTGTCTTGATTGAGTCAGTGGTCTAGAAGATCAGTTCTGATGCTTGCTAAACTTCCTGCTAGAACGACTTTGAGATTCACTGGGCCTTTTCAGTCTAGACTCTGATCTATATTCCGTTTAAGTGTCATTCAATAATTGTTCAATTCGGATCGAGGCAATTCGTAGTTTCGTAAAACTACCTAGATTAGAAATGACTAACCTCATCCGAATCTCTATGTTCAGCCTATCTTCGAATCTCCTACATTTGTCTCCCCCAGTAGGAAGCAAGGTAGTAGCATATCCCATCAATTCGTTGAGCTTTATCTCATACTCTGCCACCGATAAACTTCCCTACTTTAAATCCAGAAATTCCTTCATTTTTCTGTCCAGGTAGATCTTGGGCATATAACTTTTCTTGAAGATTCTCAAGAAGTCTTCCCACTTCAAGTTACAGGGCCTGGTGGTACTACCTGGAACAGTCTTCCACCATTGGCATGCTGGGCTATGCAGTAAGGAAACTACATAGTCGAACTTCTCATCTGACTCGCAATCCATCTGATCGAAGATTCTCTCAGTTCTCTCTAGCCATCCCTTAACCTTTACAGGGTCTGTACTTCCGTAGAAGTCCACAGCCCCCTACTTTCGCATTTTATCATACCTTCTTTCCCTTCTATCTGGAATTCTGAGAGGCATTCTTTTAGGTCGAGATACTGAAGATTCTCTGCTGGCTCCTACTAATTTTAGGTCGTTTATGTCAGCTGATCTTCCAACTTGATCACCTATGGCTGATGACCTATAATAGACAACAACTTCGATTACTCTCTGCATTTCTCATGATATTTCATGTCTAATATTCCTATATATCCCTATGGATTCCAACCATACTCTGATACCACCCAATTGTGGCATCCCACTCCTATTAGACATTTGTGCTAGTACATCCTTCCGACATTCGAGCACATGCCTAACGAAATCGGTGCACCAACTACATCACTTTCACTTACTCATGGCATCATAAATTAAAACATAAGAATCACCATGGCTAACCATATTCCTCATTTCATTTCTTAAACAATATGTACATTCTAGCTTTATAGCAACATCCATATATGTACATTAGAAAAAACTAATCAGAGTTTACATTTGTGTATACAAAACTTGCCACATACATGAGGAATTATACAAAAAATCTATCTAGATCCTTCAGTCTCAGCTGATTGACCTTTGAGCCATTTCTTGGATCCAAAAATACAAGAACTATACTTCTTCTAGAGTCTCTCTGTCACTAGTATCCTCTCTCGAACCTGAAATTCATTATTGAAATTTTGGTGAGTTTTGCAAACTCAGTGAGCTACCCATCATCGATGGATTACTTGTAGCACATAACACAACAATTCACATTTAATTAAATCAAAGAAAATTTTACACATTATTTCTCGTTTCACATTCATAATAGATTATACAACTCAAATCAATCATCCATACGAAACATATCAAATTGTATGTGCAATGCTCATGAGACTTACTTTCAATTATTATGTTATTGTGACCGAGTGCCTTTTTCACTGTCCCATATCCATTGTGGATATCGGGCTCATTAATATTGTTCCTTATCCGTTGGGGATGCAGGGGTCATTTTACATATTGAACCAGAGGCTCTTAGCATGTTCTGAGTTTTAAGCTCTTTTTACTGGCGACTCTAGTCACAACTATCTTTATCTTTCATGCATTCATGTAATGCAATGAACCACGCATATTCAATCAATCACTATGTTCAATCAATCACATTCACATTCACAGTCTCATTCATTTTTGTCATCAGACCTTGGTCAGACATTCAACATTTAAGTTGAAAAATCATATACTTAGTCAAATTCACATTCAATGAGCACTTCCAATGTTATTTATGCATCAAATGCTTTAAACATTCAATGTCCAGAATCAGTACATACACATCACATAATAATTCAATACAAATTCAAACAAACAAATAATCATAGTGAGACCATCCAGGTTACTCACAGTTTGCTCCAGATAGCTATTGCCTCGAAGTCCCAGCAACGTCTGGATGCTATCGCTCTAATTGCTCTTCTATATCATGCAACACAAATTACAAACATTAAAACTTTGCATAGTTATATAAGTACTCATTTATGTACATATGTATATATGGATTATGTACAATGCATACTCAATGACAATCCCGGGTACATTTCCTTAATACTCGTCTCATAACTAATTAACTTCATCTTTAAATCATTCCTTAATACCTAATACACTTTCCTCACTTTAATCGCTCAATTCATCATCAACTAGGCTCATTTAAGATCACATTCAAGTCTAAGTGCATCATATGAAAGTACCTTACCATTTGTTGTTTCAAACATCACACAAAAGAAGAATGATTCACGTTGATGGCCTTTCCAGTTTTTTCTCAAGACAAATTTTCGGGTCATTTTTGCATGGCCATTTTGACATAGAAAACAAGGTATTTAGGCAATAAATTCTCTAAACAAATGTTCCTATATGTCTTAAGTTTCTAACGACACCAAGTTCACATAGTTTGATTCATTATTATACAAGTTATACTCAAAATACTACAGGCTGTTCTCACAATGCAATAGCACACAGTACTCAACTTCATGCCAAGTTTTGAAACCCTTAGAGACGGAATTCAAAGTCGATTCCTTAGTGAAAAATATAGCCATTTACAACCTATCTATATCTAAGTATAATCTATTTACAACTGTTTAGTATCTCAACATGATCCATTCATTATCTATTAAATAATAATCATCATTATAATGCTTAAATTACAGATAATTATGGAATAGTTTTTTACGTTTGCTTTTCTATTCATAATTTAGTTACAAGAGGAAGCTGTTAGTAGTGCAAGAAGTTGTAGTCATTCAATTTTAAAGATGTTTTTGAATCTTCTTCAACTACTTCCATTGCAAGTGATGTGCATTAGCAACAATATATTGAATGTTAAATATGTTCATAACATAAACACATAAACCTACTATAGTCGATGATCTATTTGTTTAATCCCTATACCAAAGTTCTAAGATATAACCTAATTAAATTCCATGGTCATTGCTTTTTATAGCAACAGTCAAATTAGTTAAAATGTTATTCATTCATTATAAGTGATCTCAATAACAATATTTAAATAAAAAACCAATATTACATTCAAAATGACATTTCCAAAATGCTATTTTTTTGTTATCATCTCTTGTGAGTTATCCTATAATGTGAACGAGAAAATTGTAACATTGTAAAAATAAGTGACACCATAACTTGCCAAAAAAAAAGTGATATAAACACAATTTTTTTTTATTAAAAGAAAATTAAATTAGATATTATCTTATCGCAAAAATATAAACATTAAGTTCTAACCCACTAAAGCTCCACAAAGGTTTAGCTTAACGCGATCATTTACATGATTTTAGTTTAATATCGTAACCTCCTCTGCTGCTAATGTAGTGCAACATCACTACCAATGATTGTGCTTAAGTACGGCGATAAAAAACTACAAATAGAAAAATATTAAACTCCAAATTATTATGCAAGACATTATTTCAAAAATACATTCTTTTGAGGAAATACACATCAAAGATAATACACATACTTAGGTAGCATACATAAATCATTGCTAATATCCAAATTATTGACTATATTTCTTATATACTTAGAAAAATATGCCAAAAATTAATAGGAAATAGATTTGTCCAGGTTTCCTCTAACATTTAGTTTAAGTCTACCTACTAATATTTCAGCAAAAAATTCATTTCCACTGATTAAGGTTTGGTTATATGTAAGTTTTAATTATTAACCCTTGATAATTTGCAAGCACACAATTCGTTAGTGTAGTACCAAAGGTGTTGATCCCGCGAGGAGGGAACTAATCTAATCATAAAATCTAACGCCAGAAACAAATAACAGAAATTCAAGATGCAACGAAATTAATACGACAATTTAATTCAATCAATCAAATAAAGAATCAAACACTAAAAAACTAATTATTAAGCAATTTGCAACGCACCCAAGAATCAACCAAAGGAAATTACCAGTTGAGAGAAAGGAAATTTTACCTATCCTAAATATTAACCTAACTGATTATGAATTATTGGATTATTGGTTCTAGACTATCCTAGGGTTGATTACTCTTTCTCGAGTTATAACCATTAACTCTAAATCATGGACCCTAATCAGATTATAGAGGTTGTAATCTCTCAATTCACAACATATCCAAAACCTTAATTAGTTCGGAATTTCTCTAATAAAATATTGAAAACTTATACAAGATCTCTCTACACAAATTATTAATCTGATTTAATTCTAGTATCTATTAAATCACCTAACTCTTGTTAGTCTAATTTAATCATTTTTCATTCGATTCACCCTCTCAATTTATTATTGAATTATGTAACATCATAATCAAATCACAAAAATATCTAATAAACAAATAAAAAATCATATTCTCATTAATTCAAGAATAAAATTCTGAAGGTGAGTTTAGAACATCCTCGACATTTTAGATCCTATCGTCAACTATTCAATCCAATTCTATACAATAATAAAATTGAAAAAAAATACAAAATACAATCTAAAATAGATGACGGGAGGCAAAGACATCGGGAAACCTCCTGATTTGGGAAGTACTTCGAGTCAACTTCTTCTCCTCTTCTCTCTTCCTTCTTCTTTTCCTCTATCTCTCGATGATCTCTCTCTAAGGTTTCTCTAGGTGGCTAATGCAAAAACACATTTCTTGCCTCTTTTTGTTCTTTTTATATTCTTTTGTGTTTTAGGTAACCCTAGGGTTTTTTGGGTTCAAAAGGTCCAAAAATCCATCGAAGCTTGACATTTGTGAGTCTCTACGCGTCTGCCTGACGTAGACTACAACTGTGGCCCTATAGGCGACAATTGTGGCTCACATCTGAGCTTTCTGTCACGATCATGGCATGCAGGCCATGATCGTAGGCCATTTCCTGGGCTTTTTTCATGATCGTGGCATGTAGGCCATGATCGTGGGCTAAATCTGGTGCTTTTGTCATGATCGTGGCCTAACATGCCACGATCGTAGGTTGTTGTTTCGGCCCGGATGTCTCTAAAACTCCTCCGTTCTTCCATGCCACAATTGTGGGCCATTCCTTGGACTTTTGTCATGGTTGTGGCATGTAGGTCAAGATCGTAGGCCAAATTTGGTGCTTCTGTCATGATCGTAGCCTAACATGCCACGATCGTGGGGCATTGTTTCGGCCCAAATGTCTCTAAAACTGCTCCGTTCTTCCATGCCACGATTGTGGACATTCCCTATAATTTTGTCATGGTCGTGGCATGTAGGTCACGATTGTGGGCCAAATTTGGTGCTTCTGTCATGATCGTAGCCTGACATGCCACGATCGTGGGCCGTTGTTTTGGCCCGAATGTCTTTGAAACTCCTCCGTTCTTTGATGTTGATCCTGAAATACTAGCAAACACATCAAGGTATCTCAAAAACATAATATTTAAGCTCAAAGACTTGTACTAACCCATAAAACACTTTAAACATAAATAATTAACAAACTAACACAATTCTAACTTAAATACATACTAAATGATTGAATTAACGACTAAACACATATCAAACTATGCCTTAAAACACGATGCAATTTACACTTATCAATATCCCCACATTTAAATGTTTGCTTGTCCTCAAGAAAAAAACAACAACAAATAACAAACAACATAAAATCACAAAGCACACAATGCAATAATAAGACAATGGCTTCAACTTCATCAAACAAGTTTAATTCTAAACACAATCATTGAAGTTATTCCAAATCATTAACATGCAAAATCTGCGTCTAGGAGCTCTGGACTAAATATACATATTAATAAAGACCCAAATTTCAAGTTATTCACCCTTTTCAATTGTACACACACGTTAATAATTATTTGGCCATTCAAACTCTGTAACTACTCCTAAGTATGTTTTCATGAAAAGTTAAGCTGCTTACAATTTCGGTAGGTTTTATTAGAAACCATTTTTTTGATCACTTTTTATGGACTTGGACCTAGTCTTTTTACACAGAGGCAAACATTGATGATGAATTTCGATCCGGTTACTCAATTAAGTCATGTTTTTATTAAGTTGCTTAGTTGGAACATCATTATAGCCTTTTGATGTGAAGGCACACATTTGTGATGCGTGTCAATCCGGTTACTCGGCTACATCACGTTCTCAACTGGATACTAACTCTATTCATAACTCGAAGACCAGCAAAATAGTTATTTATTTAAAATTTATTAATATTTTTTATTATTTAATGCCTACCTTGTTGCTTTAGTTACTTGTTTCATGAGAAAAATACTAGCAAAACCACTTTAGTCGAAAGACCTAAAATTATGAATGAATGTGACAACTTATAGGGTGATAAACTAACACTAAATCCTAACTAACTTGCATATTTAGCCAAAGAACTGGATCATTAATTTTGCGAGTGTAATGACTTTTTGTAACTTAATAGATTATGTTCAAAATTAAATCAACTTCATTTCATCTAAGCCATCGACACATTCAAACAATTCACAATATGCAACCTAACAAACTATCATACAATATGCAAAATTCACAGTCAAAGCAAAACGTGCAACCCTTCCCACGCTTGAACAACACATTGTTCTCAATGTGAGAAGGAGACAAAAAAACACACATAGAAAGAAGTAACATAAAATAAAGAATAAATAAAGACTAAATTTAAAAGAAAAGGGTTAAAAATAAAGCCTCATGGTGATGGAGGCGGGGATGTCATCGGAGGTGGTAGTTGAACACCTTGAGCCTCAAGATATCGATGAATACGACGTATATCCTGGCTTTGACATCGTTGTGTACGGGTCATCTCCTTCATCCTTCTAGAGTTCTCCACAAGTGTGTCAGTAATTTCTTTGGTGTTGGCAGAGAGAAGTAAGAGCATTCGGAGCTTTTAAACTTAGAGAGATAAAGTTAAAATAAAAGTGAGCATAACATTGAAGTATGAAATGAATATATAGGTAAAGGAAGGGTGAAATAGTAAATATTTTAGCTGAAAATCGTGTGAACAGTTTTACACGAGCCATGATCGTGGCTTGCATTAATTTTCCAATTTTCCAATTTTTTTCTTCTTTTTTCATT
>JANITX010000211.1:36041872-36056411 GCA_027564395.1 Erythroxylum ulei | reverse complement strand
GTATATCGAACATTAAGTTTATACTAACGTGTGATTTACTTCAAATGTGACCCAATATTCAATGTGATAGTCTATAAATGAACCATTGCCACGTCTATATATCAACTAGAAGCCATTTGTAGTAGTGTCGTTAAGAATTGAACTCAAAATTAGCATATGTATAATGAACTATATTGTAAGATACCATAGAATTTGTAAAACTGAAAAAACAACAGAGATGAAATTATTCTTGATATGATTTCGTATGTGGGTGGAGTAATATATAGCATCAAGTTCTTTGATTTACTGGGCACTAATATTGGAGTCAATGTTATGGTAAAGTTTCCTGTTTAGTGAGTAACTTAGAAATTATTAAAAACCGAAGAGGGAATGTTATCCTCAAATTGATGCATCATATCTTATGGCTCATCTCTAGTTCTAACCAATACTATGGAATTAGGATAATTACTAAAAATAGATAGATGTAGTGTATTCATATAACGAGATCTAAATATGAATTTGATACTTTGACACGATATTATTAATTCGCTTTTCCAATGACATCAATGGTACTCTTCTCCTAAAAGCTTAATTTTCCTTGGACTACATTAATACTTCTTACAACCTTATATACCATTTATATATCAAGATATTTGATATTTATGTGGTAAATTATAATGCATGTCTTATAATGCGAAGAAGCCAATATAATAAGTTTTTTAGGTGTATATTGTATATATTTCACATATTTTTAGGTTAACTTTATAATGGAGAATATTCAATTATCATAAAAAGATTCAAAAAACTTCATATCCTCCACTAGTGGTAAGGTTGATTGAGCATAAAAATTTGTTTCTTCTCCTAAAAAATATGATTAAAATATTGAATATAATTGTATGTTTTGTAATAGATTTTTGTTAAGATAGAGGAATTTATAAAATGAAAGTATTTATTGTTAGTAAAGGGTAATATTGGTTTTTTTAATAGAGAAGTACTATTTAATATACATGAGATGATTATAAATTATATGCATTAACAAGTAAAAATAAAAAGAAAATAAAAAGACTCATATTATGGGTACACTGAAATGCAAGTATTAGATAAACAAAAAAAAACATTAAATAAATATTTTCTCTTAAGAACTATTCTTGATTTTTATTATAGTTTACAAAGTATTTTGATTGATAAGAATGGTGATTTGCTATATAAAAGAACTTGGACTAACTTATTTTTATCATTCATATATTCTTTTAAATGTTTTCAATTTACCCTATTTCCAAAAAATAATGCATGCAATTACAATGATGGGTCTAGGATCTAAAGAAATTTCTTACTATGAGATTTATCTGTCTTTACTTTAATATTTTAAAAAATAAATATCAGCTAATTATAGATATATATAAATTTAATTGGAGAACAAAATGATGTATTATTATAACAATGAGTGAATTGATTGAAGATTAAAAAAATCTTGATTAATTTCTTAATTTAATTGATGCTTATGATATAGTAAGTACTTGTATTTTATTTAAATTTTCTTATAGAATAATGGTTAATTAACGAATTTTTAACATATTTATTATATATGGATTTTACGAGGAGTAGCTTCTAAACTTTTATATCCAACATCTCTCCTCTTATAAGTTTAGGGGATGCTTGGTTAACTAGTTGGAGAAGAAATAAATGAGTAAAGAATAATATATTATTAGATAAACAATATTTTTATATCTCTTTTAAGATAATATTTTATATGTTTATTATAATAAAAAATAAATGTTATATCTATTTTCTATTGGATCAATATTTTTGATAATTCATATTGCCATTTGATAGCATGGTCGATTTCTAACGTTGGTAATTATTAAGAGTAGTTTTTGTTCTGCAAAGATCCAACGTGGCACTCTTTGATTTGGTACACGACGACTGCACTCGTACTACGCAGACACCGATAAATTGCCCCGAAGAATATGAATTATCAAAGAAGGCGTGACCATTGGGTCTTCTTTGTTGTTTCTGTGAAGGCTAGAGACCAGACTCTGTACGAGGTAATTGCCAGGATTTTAGTTTTTTCCAATCTCGATCAAAAATCTTTGTATCCTTGAAAGTGAAAAATTAAATTTCAGCTCAGATTGATGGATTTTCTTTTTGCAATTGTCGATATTTGATAGGGTTGTAACTGCCCGGCTGGTTGTGATTTGCTTGTTTCTGTCCTAACTACGTCTTGTTTTCGTTCAGGTTACAGCTTTGTTCTGGTATGTTTCTTCCGATCATCATGTCTTCCGCGTATGGAAATTTTGTGGGTTAGAAAAAAATCTCATTCTTAATCTAATGTGATTGCTTTTTCTCTTTCTAAGTTGGATTTTGATTGAAATTTTGAACTGGGAAATTTTTTATTTACCAAATATAACGGAATGAAATCATGGACGGTAACAAAGATGAAGCTTTAAAATGCGTACTTATAGCTGAAGAAGCTATTGCATCTAATAACAAAGACCGTGCACTGAAATTCATTAAAATTGCACAACGGCTTAATCGAGAAATAGTGGTTGATGAACTTTTAGCTGCTTGTGAGAGGGTTGAGTTGGGGACGAGTGCTTCATCTGTGGGTGAAAAAGGATCTGTTAATGGTGATGAGAGAAAGAAGGCTGGTTCAGCGAGATGCCTTGATGATGTAAATGGGGGTCGTAGTTATACTGAAGAACATGTTCAATTGGTTAGACGGATTAACAGGAATAAGGATTACTATGTGATTCTTGGAGTGGAAAAGACTTGTTCAGTTGAGGAGATTAGGAAGGCTTACAAGAAACTGTCATTAAGAGTTCATCCAGATAAGAACATGGCTCCAGGATCTGATGAAGCATTTAAGAAAGTTTCCAATGCTTTTAAGTGCTTGAGTGATACTGATTCGAGGAGGCGATATGATCAGATGGGTTTAATTGAGGAGTTTGAGAATAAGCAAACCTACAATGTTAGGAGACCGAAGAGGAGGAGAAATGTGCATGATTTCTATGAAAATGATATGGATCCAGACGAGATGTTCAGGTCATTTTTCGGTCAGGCAGAAAAGTTCAGGGCCCGTAATACCTATAGGAGTAGAGGAATGGCAAGCCATGAAAGAGAGGGATTTCATAGAGGACCCTACCTGATCCTTCTCCTACAAATTTTACCAGTGTTGTTGATTTTGGTGCTTGCCTATCTACCCACCTCAGAGCCCAATTATTCTTTGCATAAAAATTATGCTTATCAGATTCTGAAGACAACCGAGAAATATGGCATTGAATATTTTGTCAAATCATTGGCCTTTGATGAAAGATTTCCTCCTGGAAGTCCAGCTAGAGAAGATATTGAGAATACTGTGACTAAAGACTATAGAAAAATGCTTTGGCGTTATTGTCATATAGAAGTCCAGAGACGTAGCTGGAATAGAAATCTGCCTACTCCTAGCTGTATCAAACTACAGAATCTTGGATCAGCATAAGGGTCAGTGATTTGTGTTTGCTCCTAATGTTTATTTTATTTTTTTATTTGTCTTGCTTTTTATCTAGAACTATACAATTAAGGTCCTACTATGGTTATTTAGAATAATTTTCCTGGTTCAATTTCTTATCTACTGTGTGAATCTTTTTAACGTGCTTGCCTTCTTCTGTTTTGAGCAGGCCTCTTTTTCTATGCTCATCAGTCATATTCTTGGGCGTGTTTATTGTTTGTTTTCTATTATTGTTTGTCTTATTTCAACTTTTTTTGTTCCAGATATGTGTAATTTATAGGATGTTTAGTATTCTTATCCAGCTAATTAGTTTTTGTTTTTATGCTCTTATGTTGAATCCTACATGCTACTCTGCCTACTTTAAAGGCTTATGCTCTTGTTTGTTTGTATTTCTACTCTCTCTATGATTTCCTTGTGATATTAGGTATTGGTAAATATTAGAGGTCCTCCAAAGATTTGTTATGATTGGCTACCAAATCCATTGCCGTTTTCCTTTCTGGTGTGCTTTTGCTTTTAGTTTATTTTGGATTAGATTTTGTGTTGAATCGGAAGGTACAGTGCTGGATCCTGTGTGGCATTGTGTGACAACGTCCTTCTGCTTGAAGCCTTGCAAGAGCCAAGAATACCTATTAACCAATATTCATCAATTAACTTGTAGCATCGTAACTTTTTAATATGCCTGCAACAAATTTCTGTAACTCATTATTTGCTGTGGTCCTCTAGACCAGTTTTTTACAACTTTCCCTAATAATTTATAAATTTACTGATTTTACGTTTTATGGAAACATTTTTCTTTGAGTCTCTCTGTCTGTCTTGACTAGAAATATGCGTCAATTCACCTTTTAACTACTCTATCCTGTATTCATATTCAATTGGAAGCACCATCTTCTAGTCTTACCCACTTCTATTTCATCTAAATCGTTTGAATGTGAAGTGGATGGTGAGTTTGAAAATAAAGTTGGATAGATAGTATGGATTCTTGAGATGTCCCTTCTTAATGATTGCATGAATCCTTCATGCATGGTCTAGGAATAAAAAGTTCCTCATTTGATATGATGCACACGTGCTTTGAAACATTTGCAGCTATCCAAGAGGATACTTTTTTTTTTTTAAGTGTTGCCATATTTGAAAATTCTTGTTATTAGGTGTATAAAATTCTAGCCAAATGTACAAGGAATTCAGGTATTGACGCTTGAAGTTGCTGATTGTTCATAATTCTTGTTGCTCATGCCAACAACCACTTTAAGCTAATTGTGCAATGGATACAGACGAGTTAAACTTTCACCTAGCGAGTGCATTAGAATTATAGTATAGCAATATAGATATTGTTTTCACGAGGATTGATCACGAATACTCAAAATCATACCTTTAGCTCCTATTCAAGCTGCCGATTATGAAGTTATTGACTAAAAATTAATAACTATACAAAAATACTTAAAGAAATAATTAATTTACTAAAAGCGGACCAAAGTTTAGCTTTCCCTCACCTCCTCTACCATGAAAAGTTCTATACATACTTTATTTACATAAATTTGTGTAGTTTCTTCCAAAAAGGTCAGTCATATTTCAAGTTTTAACTAACTATTTAAACATTTTTGACATCAAAAATCCAATTTTTTAGGTCATGTAATCAATCAAAATTATCTAGATACATTAAAAATCAATGAAACTCATGTAATATCACTGTCAAAATTATCCAAGAGTCCAATATTATATATTGTCTTAGTAATTCTAGCTATGTTTTATCAAGATCTAATGATCAATTCATGTAAGAATTTCATAAATGTATCAATTAAAGGTCTATGTTTTAGGTTGCTTTAATGAACATGTATAAAATCAAAGAAACATTAAAAACAAATTAAATTATAAATTCATGTATTGAAAGATAACAATTAAACAATCAAATCATGGTTGAGTAGGGTTCGGTTTAGCCTCGCTTTGGTACTAAAAAGAAATTAAGCTAACATTTTTGTAAACAAAACACAATTGGTAATAAATTTAGACAAAATATGATGGAATAATATAAAGTAAAATTCGTCATTAGGATAATCCGCTCCTCTCAGCCTTATCTCTTAAGTGCAGGTTGTGTAGGTTATATTCTCTGGTAGCCCCTTTTTATACTGCAAAATTCGTAGCATCCTTGCCTTATTCTGATTAGGAAGATTTATTTTCTTGATTTAGATGACTTTTGTATGCTTATTTTGGAGTCATTTGCATATAGAATTAGTATTTGATCATATCTCTTCAATCCTTCCTTTTTTAGCTCAAAAATTCCTAAATTTCAACTTCTGTAAAATAAAATAAAACTAATTAAGCAACAAATTGAAAGCCTAAATTAACAAAATAGGGTACAAATTCATGCTGGAGTAGAGAAAACATACTAAATATTGTTGTAGAATTTTTAGGCATCAAACTACCCCAAACTTAGAGTTTGTACGTCCTTGAGCAAACAAAAGAATTATAAAATGGATAAACTTGTTCCAAATTTTAAAAAATTGCATTAGCAATATAACTCAAAGACTCTACATGATATTGCAACAATTTTTTTGTATAAACAAAAAGCATGTCTTCTTCTCATCATCCTAATCATGTTTAACCAATCAAGCCACTACTTAGTTTCTTGGATAGTGTTATGCAAACAAGCTATATGGAAGGAAAATTGCCAATCTAATTCCCATAGGCGTGCTTTTTGCACCAATCTCTACTAATGTTGATTCAAGATCGTCTCAAAGATCATTAGGACATAAATAAGCTTGTATTGTTAAGGTCAAGGGTAAATGGTTGAAACGAAGGAAGGAATGGGGTATTCAAAGTGAGAAAACACATTTTTGGTCACTTTACAACACCAATGCTTTCATTCCTATGCTCAATAATGACTCCCACACCATTTTCCTTATCAACCTTACCACTATTTACAATTACATCCTTATTTCCGCTTTTAGACTCAATTTTTGATCCATGTTTCACTCTCTTTACTCAACATTCACTCAAAAGTTGCTTAAGATTTTTACTTAGAACTCGGGGGTTTTTTTTTCATCTTTTTCTTTTTTTTTGAATTCCAATAAAGACAACAAATTTCATAAAGATTGTGTAGTGAGTTGCTCACCTCTGCAAAATGTGGTTATGATTGCATTTCCACCCTAAAACTTAGGCCTTTATATAGATTTTTGGGTGAGAAAATTGTCATGCTCTCCTCACTTACCTAACCTCTCAAATTACCTCCACCCTTATGCTCCCTCTCATAGCTCTAAATACTTTTATATGATCGAATTAATTCTCCCACGGGTGAAGTTGTAAATATTTAGGTTCAAGGTTAGGATAACTATACGCTATGAAAGAATAACAAAAAGGCCCATAACTATGAATAAAGGCTCAATGGAGATACTAGTGATGATATTTAATATAGGATAGGCTAGAAAGGCTCAAACGACCAAAAATGGCCGAAATCACTTCTTTAATAAGGTTCCAAATTAGTTATTTTGCCTTAAGTGGTCCTTAAGCAGGTTCTAGGAGTTAGTCAAATATAATACTTTGCTAAAATAAACTTCATGTAACATGTTTCTAATAATCTCAAACTAATATCAATTATGGATCAAAATCAAATTTGGACTTAAAAAAAAACAATTTCAGCTTATGTATAACATTGAAACAATATCAAGCATTTTTCCTAAGTTATATTCTTTAGCAATCATTTATCATCCTAAAGCATTGAAGTTTATTACAAAAATTAAGCTTGAGGACATGTTTTTCTTTTCAAAAGATTTTCAATAAACTTGAGTTTTAAACCAACAACTAAAATTTTAAGGAAATTTCTCATTCCCAAACTTAAAAGATAATATTGTCCACAATGTTAGAGAAATAATGCATAAAGATGGAGTAAGGAAACTTCCCTAGGTGCCACTCTAGGTGGGGGAGGATTCCTAAAAGAAAAAAATGATAACTTTAACTAAATAACTTAATTCAAAAGGAAAAAAAAACAAACATTTAGTTATAAGTTATAGTCATTAGCTCAACTTTCTCTCTTTTTTCATGGTTCTTCCAAACGTTTGGAAGGTAGCTGCTGTAGATAGTCGCCCGCCACATAATGCTTAAACTGTTGTCCATTAACCTTGAATCTTTCATTGTTCTTTTCATTCAAAATTTCAATCGCACCAAAAGGTGAAGTGTCAACTACTCGGTAAGGACCAGATCACCTATACTTTAATTTGCTCAGAAAAAGTCGCAGATGGCTACTGTAGAGCAAGACTTGTTCACCCAATTGAAATTCTTTGTCTTTTATGTGCTTGTTATGTCACTTCTTAAACTATTTTTTATAAATTTCAGCATTCTCATAAGTATTCCTTCTAAATTCATCTAACTTATTAAGCTGCAACAAATGTCTTTCTCGTGCGAACTTTAAATCAAACTTCAAAAAGTTAGTTGCCCAATATGCATGGTGCTCTAACTCAAGAGGAAGATGACATGCTTTACCAAAAACTAACCTATAAATTTTTATGCTTATAAGAGTTTTAAATGCAGTTCGATAAGCTCACAATGTATCATCAAATTTAATAGCCCAATCTTTTCTAGCACTATTATCAATCTTTTCCAAAATTTCTTTTAGCTCCCTATTTGACACTTCTACCTGTCCTCTTGTTTGGGGATGATATGATGTACCATTTTTGTGATGCACCCTATATTTCTAAAGCAGGATTGAAATTTGTTTTTTTGTGAATGAGTCCCTTTATTACTAATTATTGTTTTAGGTGTGCCAAATCTAGTGAAAAATGTGTTTTCCTATAAATTGTAACACAACTTTAGCGTCATTAGTGTGTGTAATTATAGCCTCAACCCACTTAAGAACACAATCAATTGCTACTAAAATGTATAAATTACCAAGTGAAGGAGGAAATGGTCCCATAAACTCAATTCCTCGTACATAAAAAATTTCATAAATCAAGTGCGAGACATCTCATCTCTTTTATAAATATTCCCAGGTTGTTGACAACTATCACAAGAGGAAACAAATGCATAAGCATCTTTAAAGAGAGTAGGCCAAAAAAACTTAATTGTGGTACTTTGACTGCTGTTCGATTTGCTCCATAATGGCCTCCAACTTCCTATGAATGACAATGTTCGAAAATGCTTTGAAACTCTTCTTCAGAGATGCACCTTCTCACTATTCCATCAGCACACCATTTAAATAGATATGGTTCCTCCCAAAAATAATGCTCGACATCTATAAAGAACTTCTTTCTTTGTAGATAAGTGAGGTACCTTGGAATTATTTTACCTACCAAATAATTAGCAAAATCTGCAATCCATGGTAATTTATTAATTGCTGACATTGAACTAGGAATGGACATAGAGAAAATTGTTTCCTTGGGCAACTCCTCTTTTATTTTTGTCTCCACACATCTTTTCAATCCTTGAGAGATGATTAGCTACTTAGTTTTCAGTTCCCTTCCTATCTTTTGTTTCAAGATCAAATTCTTGTAAGTCAAGAATCCATCGCAATAATCTAGGTTTGACATCTTTCTTTACAAAATGATAACTCAAACTAGAATGGTCAATAAAAACAATAACCTTAGGCTCAATTAAATATGATCGATGCTTGTCAAAAGCATACACAATTGCTAGTAACTCTTTTTCAATTGTAGCAAATTTAATTTAAGCTTCATTAAGTGTGCGATTAGCATAATATATTGGCCTAAAAATTTATCTTTTCATTGCCTCAATGTTGCCCCTAAGCATAATCACTAGCACCACACATTAATTAAAGCTTTAACCAATCTGGTGATGTTATAATAGATGCAGAGACTAAACATTCTTTCAACACAATAAAAGCGTGTAAACACTCATTAGAAAAATTGAAATTAGTTTCTTTCATCAAAAGATTTGAAAGTAGTTTTGTAATTTTTGAAAAATATTTTATAAATTGTCTATAAAAATTTGCACTTCTTAAAAAAGTTCGGATTCCCTTAACAGATGTAGGTGGTGGTAATTTTTCAATCAATTCAACTTTATCCTTATCAACTTCAATACCTTTAGAAGAAATCTTGTGACCTAAGGCTATACCTTCTTTTACCATAAAGTGACATTTTTCCTAGTTAAGCACAAGGTTAGTCTCTTCACAACGTTGCAAAACCAACTTCAAATTATGCAAACAATTATCAAAAGATTGACCAAAACTGTAAAATCATCTATAAAAATTTCCAAAAACCTTTCAACCATGTCATGAAAAATAACAGTCATGCAATGTTGAAATGAGAAAGGTGCATTATAAAGACCAAAAGGCATACGCTTATAAGCAAAAGTATCATAAGAGCATATAAACATGGTTTTTTCTTGATCTTCAGGTACAATAGGAATTTGATTATAACCCGAATATCCATATAGGAAACAGTAATATTTAAAGCCAACAATTCTCTTTAACATTTGATCGATAGATGGCAAAAGATAATGGCCTTTCCTTGTGGCATCATTAAGCTTCATATGATCTATGCACACATGCCATCCAGTCACAGTTCTTGTAGGAATTAACTCATTATTTTCATTAGCTACTACAATCATGCCACCTTTCTTAGGAACAACATGCACATGACTAGTCTACTCACTATTAGAAGTAGGAAAGATCATACCTGCATCGAGTAGCTTCACAACTTCTTTCTTTACCACTTCTTGCATCTTAGGATTTAGCCTCCTTTGGGGTTGGATCACTGGCTTGCAATTGTCCTCCATTAATATTTTTTTGCATGCAAATCAAAGGACTTATACCTTTTATGTCTTCAATAGTCCATCATAAGGCAATTTTGTGATTTCTAAGGACATTCAATAGCTACTCCTCCTGTTCACTTATTAAAAAAGCATAAACAGTTACATGCTTAGAATTTTTTTCAATAGCTACTCTCTCGAGTTATAATTATTCCCTAAATTGTAAACCCTAATTAAATTATGGACTTACAATCTCTTAATTCACAAATTACCCACAATTCTAATTAGTTCTTAAACCCTCTAATAAACAATCAAGTCTCGCATGAGATCTCTCTCTATGAAATTATCGACTAGATTGATTAAGTGGTCAATTAAATTGCCTAACTCTCATTAATCTAATCATTTTTATCTGACTCACCCTCTCGGTTTGTTACTGAAACATGCAAATACATTAATCAATCACAACACTCAAATCAAATAAACACAATTTAACTAGATTAACATTAAATATAAGTAAAATTTGACAGGAAAAGTTAGAACATCGTTAACAACTCAAAATTCATAACCATACAACCCATATCAATCTTACACATTAAATGAATAAAAGGGAAATGGGGAGGAAATAAAACTTAGGTTGGACGATTCAAGAAAGCAGCGGCATTGGGAGATTGCCTATTTTGGGAAGCTTCGGCATCGGAACCTACTCTTCTTCTTTTCTCTCTCTCTTTTGGGTGTCTAAATGTAGGTTGAATGTAAAGTACTTTTTAAGGTTACCTCCTAATACTTTTATATTGTTTTCCAATTAAGGTAACCCTATTGTCTTTCTAGGGTTCGAAACATTTGAAATGTCCCTTGAAAATTCGAATCCGAAAGTGACCCCGCGTCTGTCTATGCGCAGGCCACGATTGTGATCAGTTTGTCTACTTTTTGTCAAGATCAGGGCCCTGTGCTCGAGCTTCTGCCAAGATCGTGGGCCTGTGTTGGTGCTTCTGCCACGATTGTGGGATTGTGTTTTAATTCGAGTCTCCTCCGAAACTCCTCCAAATGTCCTAAAACATTAACAAACTCATCACGGCACCTCCTATATATAAAATTGAAGTTCAGAAACATATTTTCACCCAAAGAATACTTAAAAGATAAATATTTATAAACTAACACAATTTTTTTCATATAAACACATACTAAACAATCAAATTAATCACTAAACACACATTAACTTACCTATAAAAATACAATGCAATCTACACCTATCAACATCTCCATACTTAAACTTTTGCTTGTCTTCAAGCAAAGGTCAAATACAACCAATAAAATTATATCACTTTATTTTCATAAAGATTAAAGCATGCAATCTCTAAAACTTTGGTCAACTCAAGTGTCATGCTACTACACATATCATGACTAATTTTCATTGTTGCACATAAGCAAACTCAACCTATGAAATCATCACTCAAAGATAAGTATAAATTCAAAATGGACCTTTCTTATAGATTTTACTCATTTCTCTTAAGTATTTAATGGTTAGTGTTTCGCTCAAACTTCCTATAGGAAACCACACTATCATAGGCTTATTAATATACCAATTCTCCTCCACAATGATTACATGCTAAGATAGATCAAAAGGATATTGTTTCGGGTTATAATATGGCTAGGGTTAAGGTGGGTCAAACAAGTTTTAGAGGTTTGTCACAAACATTTATAAATTACTTACAAAGGGATGACAAAGATAATCTTCTAAGATATGCAAATGGATAAGACTACTCCATACTTATTGAAGCTACTACACGTTATTCCTTTTTTTCATTTGATTTTTTCTCCATTTTTCTCTTTTTTATCATAATAAAAAAATAATGAACAAAAAACAGCAACTATAAGCAATGTGTTCTTAACTTATGATTCCATACTAAAGTATCACTTAACATTCTAATAACTTGTGATTGGGTAAGCTAATGGGATTTGTGGGTTTTGAAATTGGGTGATTTCAAGAAAAAAAAAGGTTAAAGGCTCAATGGGGCTAGCAAGAGTTAATAAAAGGGTTTGTTATTTAAGCCAAAGGTTCAAGCAAGAAAGCCTTAATCATTTCTATCTAGCATACATCCAATAGATTTAAACCGATTCAAAGTAAGTTCTGAAGGTAATTACCTAAGGAAACATCACACAAATAAGGAAATGAAATGATTATAGAATGGAGCCAAAAAGGCTCAATTCCTTACATAGGCTTAAATAAAAATCCATTATACTTTTATACATTACCTCATTGTTCAAGTGTCAAGTTCTGAGTAAGCTTATGCGGCCAACTACTTTCATCACTCTACATGGTTCACTTTCCACTCAAGTAGCCTAATTTAAGTTCACACATACATTTAATCTCATTCTAACTAGAATGATAGAATCTCATAGCAACACATTCATCACAAAGTTTCAAATGTAAGGGAAATGACACACCTAATACTAACAATCTAACATGCATCCTAAATGGCATGCAAAAATGCAAACATAAATGCAAAGATTAACTCCCCAGACTTGAACAAAACATTGTCCTTAATATGAAAAAGAGAACACCCAAAATCAACAAATAGCACATTGAAAAACAAAACAAAAAACAAAAAAAAAATAAGAGAAGAGATTAAGGGCAAGATGGGCTCATGGTGGTGGGGTTGATGGAGTAGCATATTTTTCCTCTCATCTTTTGGTCCTCCAACGAGCTATAATGCACAATAAATCTTCAAGTAACCTCAAAACGTATCATTGGGGACCTAAACAATAAGAGAATGAAGGGTGAAACAATTTAAACTAAACTAAATATTATCAAATCAAAACAAAACCACATTAACATAAAGACAAACAAATGAAAGACAAACATGCTAAGTTAAGGTCTTTAGCTTAACCATTCCATATGAAAACATAAAAGAGTGAGTGAAAAGAAAGAAAGTACGTCCCTTTCTTGCAAGAATTGCCCTCCAAAGTAAAGCTTGCACTTATGCCTATTAACCTTAAAAGTTTCAACTTTTTCATTTTCTAACTCCAAAGCTCTATAAGGAAACACTTGAATAACCTCCATCTTGACTTGAGCTTTTTGGGAAATAACTGAAGTCGTGAATTGAATAAAAGCACTAAGTCCCCACTCTTGAATTCCTTTTTCTTAATGTGGCCATCATGCCACTTCTTAGCACTTTCCTTATTCAACTTGGCATTTTCATATGCATCATATCTTAACTCTTTCAATTCATCAAGTTGTAACAATCTATTCTCTCTTGATAGCTTCTAATTCATATTCAATTTTCTAATTACCTAATAGGCTCTATGCTCCAACTTCAATGGTAAATGACAAGCCTTGTCATACATAAGTTGATATGGTGTTGTACCTATGCGAGTTTTGAAAACTGTCCTATAAGCTCACAACATATCATCCAGCTTCAACCCCATTCTTTTCTTAAAGTGTTAACTAACTTCTCCAAAATCTTCTTCAACTTTATTCACCGCCTCCACTTAGCCACTCGTTTGCAGATGATAAGGGGTAATCACTCTATGATAAACATTATATCTTCTCAATAGAGCCTCAAAGGGTTTGTTGCGATAGTGGTTCCCTCCATCAATTACGATAGCTCTAGGAACTTCAAATCTAGTACAGATCTTCTTGATGAATCGTTGCATAACCTTGCTATCATTTGTTGGAGTGGTTATTGCTTCGACCCGCCTAAACACATAATCAACTCCAATAAGCATATAAGAGTTACCTATGGAAGATGGGAATGGTCTCATAAAATTCAAGCCCCACACATCAAATATCTCCACCTCTATGATGTTTGAAAGTGGCATCTTTTCAAAATATTACCTACTCTTTGGCACCTATCACAACGTAATACAAAATCTCGAGCATCCTTAAACAAGTTTGGCCAGTAAAATTCCCACTCCAAAATGAGAGTAGCCGTCTTGTTTGCTCCATAGTGTCCAACATAAACTGAACTATGACACTGAGTCAAAACTTCAGGTATTTCATCTTTAAGGATACATTTGCGAATCAAACTGTCAATACATATTTCATATAACACAGGTGGCAATATCTGCAAACTAAAAGAGAAAATGATTTTCTACCATCATTAAAGCCTCGTTGGAAAAACGCTCTTTAATTGCGTCTTCTTCTTCATTTTGTTCCCCTTCAAGTCTCAATAGGTGGTCCGCCATAACATTTTCTGCTCCTTTCTTATCCTTAATCTTAATGTTGAATTCTTGGAGCAGAAGCACCCCAAAAATTTGATAGGTTGTCGTTGGCCTAAAAATTTAATCCCCTACTTAAATTGATTTGTAGTATAGCCAGAAATCTCTAAACTTTTCCTTATCAAACTGTCGACCGTTGTCTGCTACCAGCACCATAGGCAT
>JANITX010000211.1:35967613-35980711 GCA_027564395.1 Erythroxylum ulei | reverse complement strand
GTCCACTTTGATTGCTAAAAACCCCGTCATCCCCTTTTTTCCTTTTCATCGAGTGGATAACTTCCTAGGCAATGATGATATTATCCGTTATTTTTTTGCTCGGGATAAAACTACTCTGGTTATCCTGAATAAATGCTATTTTAGACGGTTAACGAGGACTTTAGCAACAATTTTGTAAATAACGTTGCAGAGGTTGATCAGACGAAATTGGTGAAAGCTGAGTGGGGAAGGGGTTTTGGGGATAAGAACCAGGAGTGTTTGGTTAATATCCTTTTCCTAGTGGTCCTGAGTGAAGACAGTCTGAATGAACGTAGCCACTATAGGGCCTACCCTTTCCCATTGCTTCTGGAAGAAAAGGGCATTGAAGCCATCTATCCCAAGAGCTTTATCCAAGCTTTAACATTTCTTTCAAGAACTTTTTACCCTAACGAGTTGTTTTCCCCCTTCATTGGCCTTATTGTTATTGAGCATGATGCGTCTTATCGTTGTTTTGTCAGCATTTTTAGTTCTTTCTCTCTCTTTTTTCTCCAAGTCTATGCAATTAGAAGGTTCATGTGACAAAAGGAAGATAAATTGCATTGAAATGTATAGATTGAGAAAGAAGATTTTTTATAAAAAAATGTCAGAAGATTTTTTTTAAAATGTCTTTTGTGATACTGTTATTGATGAATCAGACAGTGTTTTAAAAATTAGATTGGACATCAAATTAGTCAAAGAAAAAGTTTAAGGTTTAAATGTTTAACCTTTATTAAATCACTATATAATAAATCAGAAGTAAAAATTATAAGAATAAGTAAAATATAGTAGAAAATAAAAATAGATTAATGATGTCTATTAATATGTAATAAACTAATAACAAATCTAATAATTTAAACTAAAATTGAATGTAACGTAAAAATTTAAATAATAATAAAAATAAAATTTTTATTTTTATATTATCATTTATTTAAAGACTCGTGAAAGATGAAATATGTTTAAAGAAAGTTAAGAGAAAGAACTCTAATTTTATTTTAACTTTTTTTTAATGTCCTTTAAACATACTTCTTTATAATTTAAATATTCTATTTTAACACAATTTTAAATTATCTTAAGTAAAATTACTTATATATACTAATTAATAATTCAATTTAGTAAACAAATTTATGATAAAAGTAACCATTAGTTTTTAAAATTAATAATTTAAAAATTTCAATGAAATTACAAAGAGATAAATAAAACATAAAATTTGATAAATATAATTTATTAGTAAAATTAAATAAATAAAAATAGTAATTCATTTTTTAACAATAATAATATAAAATAAAATTTTTAATTAAAATACAAAGGGATAAATAAAAATTTAAAAATATAATTTATTATTTAAATTGTATGAGAAAATTGAGAAAAAGATTTAAAGTGAAAAAAATTATTAAAATAAAATATTTCAATTTCCAATTTTTTTAAAAAAAATTTTCAACTACAACATCTGTGCATTTTGTCTCAATCATTCCGTCATAAGGTACACAGTTGGCGTGAAAAACTTGCCGCTGGGCTCACATTGACAGATTCTCAAAGCATATTGCCGATTTTTCACAAGAAATGACCGGTTTTTTATTGTATTTTATAAAAGGTTATACAGATAAGCTGATAAAAAATTATTCCGGTTCGTATTATTTATTTGGATCGAAATAACCGGTCGGATCCAATTTTAAAAACATTGGAATCACATCACATGAAAATGGCAGTTTATTGCATCTACCGTCGGATAACTAGGCCAACGGAGATCGTCTGTTATCAAAATAATATTCTAATTAATTTTATGTGAATGTTATGTAAATATATAAATAAGATTAAATAAAATATGGTTAAAATTAGTTAACAAGAATAGAAAATCTATTCCCAAGCGGAGAGGTAGGCGTAAGATTTACTGAAAGAACATATGCTCTGTTCTAATTAACTATTTTTTTTTTTACCGTATTTAATTAAATCTCATCCATTATGTCTACAAAATAAATCGAAAAAGAGCTTACACACCTTGCTAGCCAGTAATAATTCAGATCCAAAAGGACACCAATGATGGGTTCCCACGTGCCCATGTGCAAGTGCAACTGATAAGAAATCATTACTCCTATTGAATAATAATAATAATTAACATAAATAATTAAAGTCTATTAATAGAATAAAAAGATCAACTAGTATAAGTAAGTCCTAATAAGTCTCTCTCTACTCTTTTTCGTACATAAATGATGAATTGCATTTGGCTGCCCCAGATTTGAAGCCTACCAAGTGTTGTGTTTCAACTTTCAATCTTGAGAAGCCAAAGTCAGTGAAAATGAGTACAAGCAAAGTAAGAAATGTTAAGCATGATGACATAGTCAACACAGAAAAACACACCTCTCTTTATAATGCAATTTCAGCTTACCACTATTTTCTCCAATGCCTACAATACCCTCCAACTAAAGACAATATACGAAACTTTCCACCAGGGTATTTACGTCAAATCAAACCCCATGTTCATACGACAAAGTCTACCTACTACCACCCACTATACCGTATACAGAACTAAATATGTGGAAAAATAACTCATAAATAAACAAACCAAAGGCCCCAGATCCATGATCCATGGAAGCACCTGTTAATCACTAGAATCGTCATCGCCACCAAAGATGGACATGCGATTATAGAGCAAAAGCAAGATCAAAACAAGGAACAGAGCGACGCCGACAGGGGAGCCACTGACTCTGTGAATGGTGTCAGGCTCACCAGTAGAGAAGATGGCGGAGACAAACGAGCCGTGGTCGGAGGAGAGGAACTGTATTGTCAAGAGGAGGATAATGGGCAGCAGGAGTAGACCAAGTGGGCTCAAAAGCTCGGAGATGGCCTCGGTTATGGCTTCTTGGTCGCCGATAAGTGAAGGAGCCAACACAACTACGAACACAACTACTGCCAGTAGGATTCCATGTGGTGGACCTCTGTAATGTCTCTCCTCTAACATTTTTGCTTTTGTTCTGGTGTTTATAAGTGTGTTTGTATGGGTGTGAGTGCTTGATAGTTGGAGTTTTTGAAGGCTTTTGTGTGTTGAGTTTGATTCTTCACGAGGCTTTTGGTATTTGCAAATGGAGGAAGAGAAAGAATGGGGTCATAACTGGCGCGCTTGTCTATAACAATGAATAAAAGGGTTATTTATCCCTTTTGGAGAACACGGCAAAAGAGAGTCACTATTTTTCTTTCCAGTAAACAGTATTTCTTTTTAATAAAATGAGTATAGTAATAGACAATACGGCCATTTTCACTTTCACCAAAGGTTTCCCGTTAGGCACTCAACTTATAGAATGAAAATCTCAAGGCTTATTGTGGGTACTCAATTAAATAATAGCGAGGTGATAACTAAATCGTATTTTCTGTAAAAAAAATTGCAACATTTATAGTCATCGTTAACCTCAGTCCACAATGACGTGGTTTAATCTAATTTGATGGTAGTCGTAGATTATTTTAATGAAAATATGATTAGATCCGACGTAGGTGGACGAAAATATAAAATAGGAAACAGCCATCTGTCTTCAACTACCAAACTCTCCAATATCTTTTTTTATTTTTTAAATGGAGAAATTGCAGTGGTAATTTTTTTAGATGAGTATTGAATAAATATTTAAATTAACAAAATAACTTGAAAATTATATTAATTGAGTATTTCGTACTAGACAAGTTTTATACGAAAGTTTCAATCAAAAGAGTATAAATAAAAATATTTGATTGTATGTGTGATAAACCATATCATGTTTTTCTTTTTAAATTTGCGTTAATAGTTTCCCAGCACTTCTTATCGAATTAAAATTTATGAGGCTTACATTGTGAAAAGTTCACTTTTTATTATTAATTGAAAGAAGTGCATGGATGAGAGAAAACCACCTACTTCTCTCTAAATCTATTGGTTGTCTATACTCTTTTCTTCAACATCAATCGACTAACATTCTAAACTTCCTAGTTGCATTTTTGCGTTTGATTAGCTTTCTTATCCTTTCACCCTTCTGTTCTTTTTCTGAGTTGTCTAGTGGTTCGTCACCTCCCTTTTCTCATTTCCTTATACCTCTATCTCTCAGTTTAATGTCTCTTTTGATTTCTTGATCCTTACCCTTCTAACCAATTCTTTCCCAATGCCACCAAACTTTCTGTTCCGACAAACTCTTTAGTTGCGAAGGAGTAAAAGGCCTTTTGGTCTTATTTTTCAAAGCATTTCTCACCTTTTTGTATTAATATTTTTAGAATGATTTCTCAAATTCTTCTAGTTTAGTTTGGACTTTTACTTATTTTGAAATTATTATTAGAGCCGAGAAAGGTAGAATATAGAGATAGCATGAGTCAATGATAGAAGTAGAATATCTTGATTAATCTGATTACAGAGTAATGATTTATAAAAACTAACAAGACTAGTAGTTGCTTGATTCTAGGGATATGATATGTATCAATTGTATCAAGATTAGGATTTGATCTTGATTTTTAGGGATAAATCTTTCCTAGTTTGTTACAGCTTCTATTTCTAACACTCCCCCTCAAGTTGGGCTGTGGGGTCTCCCACACCTAACTTGCGTAGTGCTTTATGAAAGGTCCGTCCCACAACAGCCTTTGTCAGGATATCTGCCAGCTGGTCTTCTGATCGAACATATGGTATGTTGACAATTCCGCATTCCAATTTTTCTTTGATAAAGTGCCGATCAACCTCCACATGTTTAGTTCTGTCATGTTGCACAGGATTCTCCGAGATACTGATGGCTGCCTTGTTGTCGCACAGCAGATCACATGCACCTCTAGGTGGAAAACCCAATTCCGTCAACAACTTCACGAGCCACAGTAACTCTGCCAATCCTTTAGCTATGCCCCTAAACTCTGCTTCTGCACTCGAAAGTGCCACCACTTTCTGTTTCTTGCTTTTCCAAGTTACCAAGTTTCCTCCGACAAGAGAAAAATATCCTGAGGTTGATCTTCTGTCTACTAGATTACCAGCCCAGTCTGCATCCGTGTAGACTTTCACTTCTAAGTTCCCGTTCTTCTGAAACAAGATTCCGCTCCCAGATGTTCCTTTTAAGTATCGAAGAATTCTGATAACAGCATCCATGTGTTGTACCTGTGGCTCATGCATAAACTGGCTCACAACTCCAACTGCATATGCTATGTCGGGTCTGGTATGAGCAAGATATATTAGTCGCCCTACCAGTCTCTGATATCTTCCACGATCAGCATTTTCTGCTCCTCCTTCTATCTTCAAACCATGATTCATCATAATCGGTGTCTCAGCTGGTTTGCAGTCCACAAGCCCAACCTCAGCGAGAAGATCTAACACATACTTCTGCTGAGAGATAAATATCCCCTGTCTTGACCTTAGTACCTCTATACCAAGAAAATACTTGAGTCTTCCCAAGTCTTTCATTTCGAACTCCTCGAATAAATGTTTCCGGAGCTGATTCATTTCCTCCAAATCATCCCCAGTGAGAATCATATCGTCTACATAAATGATCAGACAAGTAATTTTCTCACCTCTTCTTTTCAGGAACAAAGTATGATCAGAGTTGCTCTGTTTATACCCAAGGTGCTTCATTGCCACCGTGAATCTTCCAAACCACGCTCGTGGTGACTGTTTTAGCCCATAGAGTGCTTTCTTCAATCGACACACTTCATTTTTCTGAAACCCGTGAGAAAAACCAGGTGGAGCTTCCATATAAACTTCTTCTTTTAGCTCACCATGCAGGAATGCATTCTTCACATCAAACTGATGTAACGGCCAACTTAGGTTTGCTGCTAACGAAAACAACACCCTAATAGTATCAATTTTGGCAACTGGACTAAAGGTCTCAGAGTAGTCTACTCCATATGTCTGAGTATATCCTTTTGCTACCAAACGAGCTTTGTATCTTTCCACTGTTCCATCTGCCTTATGTTTTATAGTAAACACCCATCTGCATCCAACTGTCCTTTTTCCAACTGGCAGAAGACACTTCTCCCAAGTTCCATTTCTTTCTAGGGCATCCATTTCCACTTCCATTGCTAGGCACCATTCTTTCTTCATCTGAGCTTCTTCAATTGTTCTAGGAATTGCTCCAGCATACAACACAGAAGTGAATGCCCTGGCTTCTTCTGACAAGCTCCCCCTCACTACATTAGCTATAGGGTATCTGGCTTTTCTGGAGTCATGTTCTGGTGAATATCTTTGGGGCGGGACTCCCCGAGTGCCTCTTGGAGGAAGAACATACCTCTTGGTAGATTCTACTACTTCTGTTTCAGTTTCTGGTGGTAAGGCTGCATGAAAGTGGTCAGAAGAATTGAGAGCGGAAGTATTATCATGAACAGGGGTTATTACCTCTCGAGGAGTATCCATCTGAGGAGCTTGGGGTGATCCTGGTGAGATGGGCGTCCCTACGTTGTCAGAGGTATCCCTTCCGGTAGGTCCAAGAATTGACATACTTGGGGTTAGAAGCCAGCTCAGTGTGTCGGTTTCTGACTTCTCCCCCTGAACACTGAGTTGGGTGGCATAGAAATATTCAGTTTCTAAGAAGTCACAATCCATAGTGGTGAACATGCGACGAGAAGAAGGATGGTAGCACCTATAGCCTTTCTGATGAACCCCATACCCAACAAACACACATTTAAGGGCACAAGGATCAAGCTTAGAACGCTCGGATTTTGGTATGTGGACAAAAACGGAGCATCCAAAGATGCGAGGAGATAGAGCTAGAGGTGCCGGAATTTTGGTATGACTAGAAAGAGTGTCTAAGGGTGTTTTAAGGTGAAGTATTTTGGTAGGTAGGCGATTAAGGATATAAACAGCAGTAGCAACAGCTTCAGGCCAGAAAAAATGGGGTACACGAGAATCAATAAGTAAGGCCCTTGTGATTTCAAGAATGATTCGATTTTTTCTTTCTGCTACCCCGTTTTGTTGGGGTGTGTTTGGGCAAGTGGTTTGATGGAGTAATCCTTTTTCCTGAAAGAAAGTCTGCATGGTATGATTGACAAATTCTCCTCCATTATCAGTTCTAAGGATTTTAATGGATTTCTGAAACTGTGTATGAACCATATTATAAAAATGAATAAATCTCTGAGGAACTTCAGATTTGTGTTTAAGAAAATATACCCAAGTCATGCGGGTACAATCATCCACAAAGATCAAGAAAAATTTAAACATACTATTCCCAGAATTCGGGGCTGGACCCCACACATCAGAATGTACCAGATCAAATATATGTTCAACTCGAGTGTTACTAGAAAGAAAAGTTTTTCTATGACTTTTGGCTAGTACACACGTATCACATGGACTATTATTAGATAAATGAGGAAAAAAAACTTTAAAATAAGCAGGAGATGGGTGACCTAAACGACGGTGCCAGAGCCAACTTTCTCGATTAGTGGTTCTGTGAGCCAGCATGATTGTCTTGTTCTGAGCTACCTCATCAACGTAGTAGAGCCCATCTCGCTCAGTGCCACGTCCAATAATCTTCTGAGTCTGGATATCCTGTAGCAAGCAAAAACCAAGGTTCATGATTACTTTACAATTCAATTCTCGAGTGACTTGGCTTATAGAGAGTAGTTTACAAGTGAGAGATGGTACATATAAACAGTAAGATAGTTTCAGTGTTGGGGATAGTTCTACTGATCCCACACTTTAGACTGGTGCGTAATCACCATTGGCTGTTTGATTCTGGCTCTTTTTGGGTAGTGATGGGTTTATGATATATGTAGGGTCAAAGGTCATTGTATTAGTGGTGCCACAGTCAAAAAGCCACTGAGTATATTTCTGTTTAGTGGGTTTGTGAGCAATATACGTAGTTTTACAGGTTTTGGAGTCAAAATGGGATTTAGGGAAATTTGGTGGGCTAATAAGGTTTGGTTGTAAGTGAGGGGGGATAATCTCAAAGCCATTACTGTTGGGGTCAATGTCGACATCATCCAAATCATGAGGACCACAATTACCATTTTCAAAACTTTCAAGCTTTAAAAATTTAGGACCAGAAATTTGAGGGTTTGGGGGTAAATACTCTACCCCAAACCCTATACCTGCTTCGTTCGGTTCCATATACTTTGTGCCGCCTCCTTCTTTTTTCCCAAAACCAGCCGTTGCAAAAGCTCCACTCTCACTTTCAATAGCGCTGCCGCCAATGCCGGTGACCTTAAGGTTGCCTGTTGCGATAGCCGCCTTGCCCGATCGAGGCTGATTATCTCGATTTTGCCTTTTTGGATTATCTCGCCACCATTCGGGAAACCTTACTAGATGGAAACACTCTTCCTTCATGTGAGCATTTTAGTACTAATCGATCGACACCAGTGCGCCAGAATGAAGAGCTCCTCAATTCCAACCGGTGCTCTTGGCCCCATCCGAATTTTGGTTTTTCTCCCTGTTCCTTCGATGTATTCTTCATGAAATCAGATCTGGGTTTTTGATTATGTCCCTTCCACTGACAGTCCAGTTCCGATGGCCTGTGATGGGCCGCCTTCCCCACTGTCACCGGCTGTCGATGGGTTTAGAATAGCCATCCTGGCAGCCTCCCTTCTGACAGCCGCATAGGCCTCTTCTACTGAGGGCAAGGGATCCTACTTTAACAGATCCCTCTTGATGGAATCATACTTATCATCCATTCCTGCCTAGTATTGATATAATCTATTCTTCCACTTGATTCTGTTGAATAGCGTGATATCAACAACACATTGCATTGGATTTGGTTCATGCGTGTCAATCTCTTGCCACATTTGTTGAAAGCTAATGTAGTATTTTTCATTGGTCAATTGTCCCTATTGATGCTTGTTCGCTTTGGTTATGAAGTCAAAGATTTGCAGAGACCCTTCACCACTCTGATATGTTTTTTCAAAACCTAACCATAGGTCCCTCGAGGTTGGATATTGGATGTACTGTCCAACCAATTCTGGTTCAATTACGTCAATGATCCAGGAGAAAACTTGGAGATCTGCTTGTTGCCATTTACAAAACGTTGAAGCTGTTTTTATCGGTTGTTCCATCTCGTCGTTGATATATTCCAGTCTCCCCCGTTTTCCAATGGCCAGCAGCATCAATTTCGACCACAGGGAGTAATTGTGATCATTCAATTTGATTGAAACATTGGCCGTTTCATTTCCAGTATTCTAACTCAACAATTTTTATAATTGTGTTGACAAGAGTTCGGAAGCTTAGGACATTGCTAAAGATTCAGCAGTGCTGTGGGTACTTATAGTGTATGGATTCGAAATGGCAGATGGTGTTCACAGTGATCGACCCTAGAATCGACACGGCTTTGATATCATATTACAACCGATAAAAATAGAATATAGAGAAAGCATGATTCAATGATAGAAGTTGTATAACGAGATGTTTCTATATGAATTCATTTACAGAGTGGTGAATTATATAGACTAGTAGGACTAGTAGTTGCTTGATTCTAGGGACACGATATGCATCACTTGTACCAGGATTAGGATTTGATCATGATTTTTCGGGATCAATCTTTTCCTAGTTTGTTATAACTTCTATCTCTAACAGTCACTGCTTAATTGACTGACACGAACTTCTATTCTTGGAGCATTTCCATTAGCAACTCGTTAGAAGCTAAGGATAAGCTTGGTTTTGTGGATGGTACCATACCTCCACCAACTTGTGAAGTGAAGTACAGAAGATGGAGAAAAGTGGACCGTATAGTGAAACAATAGATTCTTAATTCGATTTCTAAAGAGATTTCTAAATCTTACATCAACTGTAGTTCTTTTAAGGCTTTATGGGACAAGCTCGAAGAAGTTTATGGAGAAAGCAATTTACCATAGCTTTTTCAAGTGCAGAGGGAGGTTAGTTCTATTGAGCAAGGTAATTGTTCAGTTACCGCTTATTACAACAGAATTAATAAATATTGGGATGAATTAGGGCAACTTATGCCTATGCCAGCATGTAGCTATCAGGGATGCAATTGTGGAGTTAATAAGAAGCTAGTGGATATGGATATTGCTAATAAATTGGTACAGATTTTGATAGGATTGAATCCATCTTATGATCACATTCAGAGTCAAATCTTGGCACAGGATCCACCTCCCTCTACAAGAAAGGCCTATTCTCTTGTGATGAGGATTAAGAAACAGAGATAGGTGAATATGATGTATGAGGATGCAGGAGCTATAGCTATGTTGGTAAAGGGCGGTAAGAATGGCAAGAGAGGAACGTTGACTATAGATTATATGAACAGAAATGGTGTGAGGAAGAAAGAAAATAAAAGAAGGGAGGATAATTATTATGATTATTGCAATATGGATGGTCATAAAAGAGATACTTGTTTCAAGTTGCACGGATATCCTGAGTGGTATACAAAATTGAAGAATAAGAGAGAGGGTTCAGGAAAAGGGCAGACAAAAGGGAAATCTGTACACATGGTTGATGCAATTGAGAAAGACATAGAGAAAGGAACTGATATACAAAGTTGTTCACAATCACTTACAGCTTTGATTCAGCAGGAGCTCATAGGAGCTCACAAAGTTATTGAAAGGGAAGCAATCTGGGGAATCTCATCTCTTGAACTTAATATAGACTGAATTTGCAGGTATGTTAATCTTGAATCCTACTCTGAAGTCTGTTAAGAAATGTGGGACTTGGATAGTGGATTCTGGTGCTACATCACATATCTATATAGACAAGAACTTGTTTCATTCATTGCTGCTTGTTGATAAAGTTACGAAGTTGTTTTTGCCTATTAGGGAGGTGAATGATGTAAAGTATAGAGGAGTAATAGTCTTGAATAATCAAGTGACCTTGAAATCAGTTCTTTTTGTTCCTATCTTCAACCATAATCTTATTTTAGTCAACAAATTAGCCAAAAACTCTTTCTTCAATGCTTTGTTTTACACTAAATATTGATTGTTACAGGACCAGAGGACTGAAAGGACAGTGGCAAAAGGAAAAGTCATTAAAAACCTACACTTCCTTGATAAAAATTCTTTTCTGTATGATAAACCAGTTCATAATGCTTCCTGTAACCCTCGTGCTCATGTAGATACAGAGAGTGAGAGTGTATGTAGCATTAATAAAAGTCTTGTTGACAAAATGTTGTGGCATACAAGACCGGGACACCCATCTGATGTTGTAATGAAACATGTTGCTATTTGTAGCAATTTTGTTAATAATGAAGAACTCTTGTGTGAAGTTTCTCCTCTTTCTAAAAAAGTTAGAAATGCTTTTCCAATAAGTTATAATAGAGCATCTACGGTTTTTGAATTGTTACATGTTGATATTTGGGGACCTTATAAGGATACATCTCTTTGTGGGGGCATGTTATTTTTTGACTGTTGTCGGTGACAAAAGTAGATGCACTTGGATTTTTCTAATAAGACATAAAGCATTAACTAGTCATATTTTGGAGAAGTTTCTTGTATTTGTCAAAAGGCAGTATGATGGTACTGTGAAGGTAGGTAGAACAGATAATGGTTCTGAATTCTTGGGTAACAGTTCTCAAGAAATATTTAGTACTAGGGGTATTATTCATCATAAGACTTGTGTATATACTCCTCAACAGAACGACGTTGTGGAGAGGAAGCATAGACATTTACTTCAGGTGGCAAGGGATTATTAGACATCACTTAGTATTCCCTTACTGATAGGATTGAATTTTCTTACAAAATCCTATACATTTACTGTTGGGACCCGATCTCAGAACCGGACCCCAACCGGAAAAGAACAGAAAACGATTGGAAACAAAAGAACGGAGAAATCGAATCGAAAAATCGGATAACCAAAAGCGGAAACAAAATCGAACGCGGAAATCGAAGGAACGGATTTACAAAACGAAAGCAAATCGCGTAAGAACAAAAACCAAATTCCGACATCCTGGTAACGAATAATTTCGAAAAACGTCGCGTATCGTGTTGGAAACCCTAAGACTAAACCAATCCGAAAATCCGGTCTATTTTTTTTTTTCTGATTCATCTTTCTCATATTATTCATTTCTTTTCACCCTTATTCAAACTCATATACACAACAAAACAATATAATTTACCAATTGGAAACGTCATCCATTTTAATCTCAAATCCTTTGCCATAATTTTCCATAACCTCAATTTACTTAATTTCTCTTAATCAAGTATATCTTAATCTCATACTCAATTCTAAAGGTTCTTCTTATACAATCATACAAATCCCAACATACATCTATTAACCAAAATCTTATTTGTCCATTAACAAAAATCGGGCAGCATAATGGTTGTATTCTATACAACCCAAAAATCTGCAAATGATTGCAAACACGCTTCTAAGTTCCAAAACAATCCACACACTTCATCGGACCTCATGTTCGGAATCCCAGCATAAACAAACACAATCCTATACCTAAAACACTTCAATTATTTCTCAATTATCAACATCATCGGACCTCCCGTCCGGAATCCAAAACACAATCAATCTACAAAACCATAATTCACTATTCTATTCCAATTTAATCAAATCACGTTTACATATCATAACCATACACCAATTTATATCCCAAAACATACACAAATCCCATTCATATCTTAATTCAATATACAAAAATCATAATACATACTCATCATGAAATAATGCTTACATATACAATCACAATTTATGCAAAACTCTAATTCCATACATAAATTCATAATTCAAATACATCATGAATTAAAAGCTTACAAAACATTGATGGCATTCCAAGCCATATACAAATATCAATTACCAAAAATCCAACTTTACACAAAAATACACGCTATGCAACATCGAACAAAATGTCTTGACGTTCTTTCATCCGATCTCCTGCTCGAATACCTGGAGATGGGGATGAAAGGGGTGAGCTTGATAGCTCGTGAATACCATGTTTATAAATCGAACAATAAGCAAAGCAGTTTCAAAACTCATTTTTCCATTTATAAACATTGCATAGAAATAATTCATCAAAAGCTTATTTTTCAAACTTTTTAACTTTTCAAAATCAATCACAATCAATGTCCAAAATTTCATGGTCGAAAACTCATTTTCTCATTTCTCGAAATTCTCAAATGTTTTCAAAAATCATAAACAATTTCCAAAAAAATGAATGCATCACAAAAATAAACAAAATCAAAAACACATAACACGTCAAACGATTTGGGTCGGTCCAAAAC
>JANITX010000211.1:35923695-35947885 GCA_027564395.1 Erythroxylum ulei | reverse complement strand
ATTTTCTACTTACTATTTTTAATATTATTAATATTATTATACCAAATTAATTATCTTATTATTATTATTATTATTATTATAAATTTGTACTTTTATTATTATTATTATTATTAGTCGAGATAGAAAATAGGAATATGTTTTATGTCGAAGAAAATATGTTATCAAAATTCAGAGAAACGATGTTTTTTGGTTTCTGTAAAACTGTTGTGATTTTTTATTTCAGAAACAAAAAATTACAACAGAGTAAACCAAACACGTTTTACTTACCTGTTTTTTTTGTACAAAAACGACAACAAAAAATGGAAGAAAAAAAGGAAACAAACAGCCCCTAAGAAAACATCAGCCATTTCTTGGATTTTTGTAGCTTCTCCGATCTTAAGATGTGAAAACTTTATTTCCTTATTAACTAATGGGAACAATTCATCTCTTGGATTGAACATGTTAGATTCACACATAAGGGAGACATCATAGTCTTTAAGCTTATTTTAAGTTGTGGAGTTTATACATTATAGAAAGAAAGGAACTCAAGGATCTTCCAATCCCAATCCCAATTTGTTCAAGTAACATCCCAAGCTCCTTCATATTGGATCAGACAAATCATTTTATCTCAAATATCCAGCACAACATGAGTAAAGAGTTAGCTTTGATATAGTCAGTAAGCTAGTTGGTTCCCTTCATTATAAATCAGGATATATGAACTTAATGCCTCTCAATCTCACTACTAAGTTTTCAAGGTTAGGTTAGAAGACTTAAGATACTAGATTTCAATTATATATCGCTTAACTGATGTTGAATTCTCTTTAGGATTTCATTGCTTTTTTTTGGCCTTAGAATTTTGGCTCTTGCCAACCTGAATGTTTTACCTTTGCCTATTAATACAATTTCCTTTTCCTTTTTCAAAAAATCACATAATTTTCTCATAAATGTAAAATTTTATATAGTGTATTAGTTAAGTGGACAAATGTGTAGATGTATTTTTCATTTTATAAGGAATGATATTCATTACAATCTAATAGTTCTAGTTCCTTTTTTTTTTTTTCTTATTTTGTTTCTGTATTAAGGATTGGTTTAGTCTTTGGTAGTGAAAATGCTTAAGTTGAAGAAGTTTACCGTATAATGTGTGTATAAGCCAGTACTGTTCAGTGTTTGTTTAGAGAGTTTCTATAACTTTCTATTTCAATTCCAAAAGGCGTCCCCTTGGCTTTTTTCAGTTTTCTTATTTTATTTTATTTGTAATGGTAGCCCACACTCTATGTCAGTGTCTCATAGATTTTCCAACACTGGGTCAGTTCAACCGGAAGAAGACGCCATTTAGGCTCTACAAAGTCCAAATTGCAGCCGCGTAGAGTCCACACTTGCTGGCTTGTGGAGCATAATATTAGGCAAGGTTGTGATCATAAATAATGACAATAAGAGGGGGAAAAAGAGCTATAATGTATATGTTTTCTCGAAGTCATTACAGAATTCATTATCTCAGAAGGTAGACATGTTCACAGATTATATAATATAGTGGTTGAAAACATGTAGGAAGAGATTTAAAGGAGTAGAGTTTGTTCCTTTATTATTGAAAAGTTGTATTATGATTAATTTATTCAGGCTTCCACTTATCTACTTCTGCTTCGACTACTTTTAATTGATGTATTTGTGTATGTAGTATGTATATATGAACAGGAAAATAAATGAACCAATAAAATTAATACCTTGAAAGGCTAGGTTATATTGTTTTTCATGTTATAATTTTATTACAAAGATGCGTGAATGTATATGTCCAACCTACGGTCCCACCAGAGATTGGAATATTGACTAGGCTAATGCCATTCTTAAAGCAGCGCTTGATTTAACAATCTATGCATTCTAAATTTGACAATCCAAATATTGTAGAGGTACTGTCTGATTTGTAGCTTTCATTACCGTGAGCTCTGTGAGGTTTATCTTTCTGACAAGAAGGCCAAAGGAGGCCAAGTAAAGTTGCTTACAACAAACGCGTAGTGTCCTTTTCATGACAGCCTCATGAACACTAGCACAACTTGCCTCTTTATCAATACCAAACAAAATCACACACTGTATTGCCTACAGCTGCATTGTGGTCAAGCTAAGCATACCCACATAGACATGGCTTCTACTTGCAATAAAACATCCACTCTTCAATTCATTTTCATTTGTCACTCAAGTGCATCATCACCTTTAATTCATGCAGAAATGCTTCGGGTCTTGAAGTCAAGGATCTGCTTCCTTCACACCGCCAGTCTTTAAATCTTTACTATAATTTTTAATCATTGATGAAACTTCTCCTGTCAAGTCAACATGTTCTCTGCAGATTCTTTCTCAGCATTTCCACACCAAATGACAAAACTTGAAGATAGTAAATAATAATACTGTTGTCTACGTCCACCAATACATCTTATCACAAGCATACCAATTGAATTCAACCCAATAATGATCCCACACCGCCATAGCTAAATCTTCCAATATCAAGTTACTGTTTATTCTTTGATTAGAAGAATCTTAATTAGAAAAAATAGGAACAGACAAATAAGAATTTGTAATGTATATGATAAATGGCATGTGAAGACACTTCCATTATTTATCAAAAAAAAAAAGACACTTCCTTTTCCTTCCATGAATAGATGGCTATGGTCAATTTCTTGTCTCTAGGCAGGCATTGGGCAATAGAGGGACCATTGGAGTTTGGAGTTTGGCTGGAAGAGTCACGGGGAATTGTTCCATGCCTAAAATTCTACAAGTACTGTTAACACAACTCCCTCCAATTAGATCTCTCTCTTATCCTCTTCATAGGATTCTTCTCATGAAGTCTGCAGGTCCGAAGGTTTCATGGCTTCTGTTTCATCTTGTTCTTTCTCAGTTCTGTCTCAAGATGACGAAAGACCAGTCCTTCAATCCTTAAGGGTACTTGTCTTTTCAATCAATGAATGCATTCTTGAATTCCTAGCAAACACAGACTCCTGGAAATCCTTGAAACTGCAATGCACTTCCAGGCTACACATTCAAAAGCAAGAGTTCTTTGAATTCTTCGAGCACTCAGTCGTCTCAAATCTTTACTGGGGTATTGAAAACATTGAAGCTGCGTTACATGCAAAATGTCCTGGAGAGAAAAGCACTTTACTGAGTGATTCAGAGAGAATGCTTCAGGTCCCAGCACTGCTTGATGAGCACGGAGTCACGGCTGGAATTTCGAACCATTATTTGGTTTGTTTAGCATACTTCTATCTGTCAGTTGTTAAGAAGCTGCAAAACGATGAATGGCAGGTAGCCCTGCACTTTCTTCAAGCAATGCTAGTCTCTCCAAGATTGCTTCGAAAAGAATTTCTGCTGAAATTTGGGAGAAGTTTCTTTTACTCGAGTATTATGCCCCAAGTAGAAGTAATCAATGAACAGAAAGGCTTATCGGATGATCCTTTAGCAGATAGTAGTGAGGACAGTATTGATGAAGCAGTAAAGCAAATTGCCGGGAGGCACAAACAGTGGCTAATGTATTATCAGGTTATTTCATATGGAGAGATTCCTAACGAGAACAACAGAAATATAAACTCTTCTTCCCTGGAGGATGAATCACAGTGCTTTTCGTAAGTCTTCTTTACTCATTTTCTGCTATTGCACCTTCTATAATTTAATCATTGACATTTAATGGCACAAAAGTTGAATTTGAACCTCCCTAATTACCCAGGACTAACTCTTGAATGAATAAATGCCAGTATAAATTAGAAGAGAAAAATCATTAATACTTCCCTGTCCTTTCTGTATCAATTACAATAGCCAGAGTAAGTTTGAATCTATATACTTGTGATATCTTCTCATAGCTCATAGTCATTGTATCTCATGACAGGCATGTAGTGACCAGCACTAATGACTATTACAACTCTACTGAGCAAGGACACCTCTTCCAAAACTTTTACACTGTAAGCCTTGTATTAGTTCATATTGGAGCAGAATTCTGATTGACGATTATGCTTGAAATTGAAAATCACAAAAGAGCTATGGATAATCTTGCTTTTATTTACAAAATCGTATTTGTTATTCAACAAATTGGGCTCGCGTTTGTTAACAGATTAAATTGTTATAAATGTTAACGCAGAATGACAAGGTACATCCACTTGATCCTCAAGGACATGTACTTGAATGTCTACCAAATGAACCTAAAGTATGCAGAGAAAATCAGAAACTTCAACATAGTAGTACAGCTCTTAAACATTTGAATCAAGTTCCAAAGTCAAAATTTCTGAAAACAGAATATGAGGACTACTTAAGCATCAAATGCCTCCATGAAGTGCTCCTGGACACTGAATCAGATACACCAACTCCGTCGAGTTCACATCACGATTGTTCTCTGAATGACAGTGATCTAGAGGTAAATGTTTCAAAGCAATTTTACTTACCATTTTCAAGAACCATCCAATAATAACACTCACTCATATCTCCGAAAACCAGGGAACCAATGAATATATTAAAACTTCAACCAGAAGAGCAAGGGAAAGCGACAATAAACTGCAACCAGAAGTCTGTGCTCAGTTACGTTCACAATAGCAGCTATAGCTATCTTTAGTTATTACCCAAGAAAGCAATAGAAAGGTTAGTCTCATAATTATAATTTCTTTCTGACATGAAATTTCTCTAACTTGCACAGGAATCTGCAAGCTCCATGCTCTTCATTGAGTTCAAGGTCCACAAAAATGATCTTGCCACATTCTCCACAACATCAAGTGCAAGAAGTAGACATAACAGACTTATTCTCTGGCAGATTTGTCAATTCTGTCAGTGATTTAGATTTATCCTTATCCAAACATAGATATCATACCAAGGAGAATTGCCTCCTAGAAGAAAATTCAGTTGAGAAGTTATTACAGCGCGAAGTTCTTAATCAGACATCATCCACAAATCTGCAGAGTTGCAAGTTTTCCCTGGTAAGTCAACAGAAAATATCTCCAACTAAACAACAGATACCTCATAAGTCAAGAAACTTCAATGAATCGTTCGATATCTCTGGAAAAGATTCCAAAATGGGATTGGTTGGAGTACTTGAGAAAGCAATTTCAAAACTATTTTTCTCGGATGGATTAGTAAAGGGTGAGGAAGACTATGCTGTGCAAGTTACAACCATTTACGAAATGCTGAACAAGAAAAGAGGAGCAAAATACACAATGTTGAAGGATGTGATTTTGGATCAACTGCTTACAGCTATTTCAAGTTCCAAGGAGGAAAGAATCATAAGAGCATCAGTATATGTGCTTACATCTATAATATCAGTGAACAAGTCTGCTTTAGCAGACATCAAGAAGAAGGGTTTGCAGCTTTGTGATCTCGCAAGTGCTCTGAAGCACAATGTGCACGAAGCAGCTACTCTTATATACTTGATAAATCCTTCTCCGACGGAAATAAAGACATTAGAACTTTTGCCTGCGTTGGTGGAGGTTGTCTGCACTTCAAACATGAACATGGGGAAACCAACGTCACTTCCGATGACACCGCCAGCAGCTTCTTTGATGATTATTGAAGTACTGATAACTGCATTTGACTGTGCAACCAATAATATGCACATGGCTGCAATTACTTCTCCTCACGTTCTCTGCAGGCTCCTAGATCTTGCTAGAAGTTGCAATACATATGAATATAACTCTTTGGTCAAAGTTCTGATAAAGTGTATGCAATTCAATGGACAATGCAGAAAGTATGTTTCACAAACTATTTCCATTTCCCCCTTACAATGTCTCCTGCAAAGTGATGTGGAGGATGCCAAGTTAACAGCACTTGAGTTTTTCCATGAAATCCTTCACATTCCAAGGTACAAGTTTCAGTTTATCGACTCACTTGGTCATGTAGTCAGAATTTTATTATTGACAACATTATGAATGTGCTTATAAATGTCACTTCTAGGTCCATGCCAAACATTTACCAGTGAAGTTCTTGAGGTTTTTTCTCACTCAACCCAGTTTTCTTTAGATTTTCTATTTGAAGTTGTAACGACTACACCTTGTTGTTTTAAATCATTGATCAAGTTAATTATCCTTCATAGAGACATCTACTTATAAGCAGAATATAATGATCTTTTGCATAAGTTACATAAGTTCATCCTTCTTTATTAGTAAATGATTGCTTCTTTTTTTGGGGGGGTCTCAGATCCTCAGCCATCAGCCTATTGCGAAGGATGAAAAAGGAAGCAAGCACAGACTTGGTGCAATCACTGATCCACTGTGTGCCAAACCTTCAACAGAACTATCAACTTTTGGTAGCTAATTTTGTATTGCAATTAGAGATAGTGGTAAGTTACCACATTGTGCTCTTCCTTTATGGGCTTATGTTAAAAAGAGTAATGTATGCTTTATTATTTGGCTGAATAAATGGTGGAGAAAGTTGAACTTCTTCCCAGCTGATGTAGCCAGCAATTCGATGTATCAGGAAAACTTGTCGGTCAAGAGCGTATTCATAGACAAGGCCATGCAGATCATATTTGCATTATTGGCTTCAGAAAATTGCTCTACTACACAGCAATTATCTGCATTCGTTCTAGCAAATCTTGGAGGAACTTATTCTTGGACAGGGGAACCATACACAGTGGCATGGCTGGTGAAGAAAGCAGGTTTAAGCTCTTTATACCATCGAAACATGATAAGAAACTTTGACTGGATGGATCCAAGCCTGCAGGTAAGATGTGAAAGTGGATGGTGCATTTTGTTGTTATATTTAGGTATTCAAATTAAGAAAGATCTACCATATGCAGGACAGAGAAATAGACTGGTGGTGCAGTAAAATTGCAAAAGGAATCATTTCCATGGGGGAACCTGTTTTCCATACTCTAAATAAAGGCTTGACAAGTAAGACAAAGAAGATTTCTCGTGACTCTCTCACAGCGATTGCATGGTTAGGATTCGAAGTTGCCAAATGTCCAAAGAGTATAAGATATACTGCATGCGATATCTTGCTCAATGGAATTGAGCAATTTATGCATCCTGGCTTAGAGCTTGAGGAGAGGCTGCTAGCCTGTCTCTGCATCTACAACTATGCCTCTGGAAGAGGTAAAGATCCCACTTATACAGGACTATGACCTGAAGAGGCTCTAATATCTCATCAGAAAGTCAGCTATAGCTAACTTGCGACTGTACAATGTACTGATATGAAAGCACTGTTGTTTACGTTCAATTCCTATCTAGATTCATGTTATTTATTCAGGAATGCAGAAACTAATTCATCTCTCGGAAGGAGTAAGAGAGTCACTGAGGCGGTTTTCAAGCGTAAACTGGATGGCTGAGGAATTGCATAGAGTGGCTGACTATTACTTGCGCAACAAATCGGTTAGTGGTCTAAAGCACTGAGAGTTGCATAAAAAGTCACATATTCTCTATTTTGTTATTTATGTTGTTCTTCACAAGAACTTTTTGGTAGAAATACAGCAGTGTCAATTTTTACTAAATGTAGTGTAAGATAGCTCTTCAATGTTATCACAATAATAGGACAGACTCTTAGAAACCCTTCTCATAGTTTCCTGCAAGCCATTCAAGGAACACCCGAGTGACCATCTCTAAATTCAAATTCTGAATGCTCTTGGATTTTCTAGTCCTAACTAGTAACTCAGCTTCCTGCTAGCATCTCTGCTGTTGTTTTCATTTAAACCTGTGCTCCATGGAACTATCTATGTGAAAGATAGATGAAGAAGAGAATTGTTTTGTTTGTATATTTCTATAAGAGATTTGTACAACTATTTATACAAGTGATGAAAGTATAAACATGGAAATATAATTATATAGTAGAAGATTTCAAGGCTAAAAATATGTTGCTGAAATCATGGAGTTGACTGTTATGACTGAATCAAAGGCCTGCGTAATCACTATGTAAGCATTCAGTAGCTCTCAGGAAGATTGTCCCTTCTATATTCATATTACCAACGAGCATCCATGTCTAGAACATATTGCATTAATGATTAGTGGAAGCAGCACTTCATTGCCTCACATCAACCTTAATATTGTAAGAACAGCGTATTTCTTGTGTGCATACACAAATTATGGAGGCATCGGACAGCAAAAGTGGATCAGTGACTGCTCTCATCTACTATAAAGGACTGCTTCATAGTGGATACTCTGATGGTTCAATCAAGGTATGAAATAGTTCCACATATTAAAGGTTCAACACTTAACAGTACAATTTCTCATGTCTGGGGATAAAAATTCAAGGCTAAAAAATCTTCACAATGGAAAATACAGAAGAATTTTTGAGTAAAATTTTGAAGGTTTTCAACAGGTGTGGGACATCAAACAGCAATCGGCTACTCTTGTGTGCCACATGAAAGAGCATAAAAAAACAGTAACATGTTTTGCACTCTTTGAAGCAGGAGACAGCCTTTTGAGTGGATCTGATGATAAAACTATCAGGGTGTGGAACACTTCTTTCACAAAGATAGTACTGTGTTTGCTCATCAGATCTTGAAATCTCGAGTAGTTCGACGTTTAAGTTTTGTGTTTCTTATGCAGGTATGGGAAATGGTCTACAGGAAACTGGAGTGCGTTGAAGTTGTTTCCATGAAAGGCGCAGTTCGGAAGTTACAAACCTATGGCCAAATGATTTTTGTGATCACCCAAGGTCATTCAATGAAGGTGAAAAAGTAGCAAGTCAAATTGGCTTATAGACTTCACAACTCTTAAAATTTCAGTGTTCAAACTTCAAACTAAGAAGAGAAATTTAAGTAAATGATTGATTTCCTTATGTATGAGTCTGGTATTTTGCACTAGCTTCTTTTAATTCAAACAATGTTAGGCTTGTAAAACCTAACTGCCAAGGGAAGATAAGAAATGCTGAGAAACCGAATAACAAAAGTCACAATCACAAAACTGAAATATCTTGATTGAGAACAGAATTTTTATCTTTTCAAATTTCCGGATAAGCATATGGAGATCATGAGATTGTTACTAGCTCAAATTATGAGAACTCATATTAGTATTGCTCTTTGAAATTCACTTGCAGTATAACTCTTTTAACTTCAGAACTTAATCTTAAACAGGTTGTTGATCCCCAAAGAACGATAAAAGATATCTGCAAGGCCAAAAAGGCGAAATGCATGAGTTTGGTCCGGGGAAAAGTGTACATAGGCTGCACGGATTCAAGCATACAGGTACGTCATAGAGCCTCTCTTAATTCAACTCATGAAATATGCTTGACAAGTATTTGACGTCCCTTCTGTAGGAGTTAGCCATAGCAAGCAACCGAGAGCGAGAGATTAGACCACCAACAAAGAGCTGGAGAATGCAAAGTAAGCCCGTCAATTCTATTGTTGTGTACAAAGAATGGATTTACAGTGCAAGTTCAAATGTCGAGGGTTCAAAAGTTCAGGTGGGAGCAATGAATTGTAATATGAATAGTGTATGTTGCACAAAAAGCTTTTATTAATCTTAGGAATGTCTTTACAGGATTGCAGAACATACTATAATCCCCAAGTTTCTATAGCTGAAGTAAGAAATGTACTAACAATGGGAGTAGTGGAAGATTTCTTGTACTTAAATACCAGCTCATCAACCAGCACCCTACAGGTACATGGTGGTAGTTTTTAGTTTCTGATGTTTCTGTCAAGAACCTAAAACCAGAATGCCAAGTAACTTCTGCTAGATTTCATCATTTGGACCCCCATCTTAGATGCACATTGATAGTTTTTTTTAATCATAAATTCTATCTGTAAAATTGCTTTTAGCTGCTTAGGAGGCCATCTTAAGTACTTCTAGTATCTGTTGAGAATAGATTTGGCTGAGAGCAACATACCAGAGAGTTGGGAGGCTATCAGCAGGAAGCAAAATAACTAGCCTCCTTACAGCTAATGACATCATTATATGTGGCACCGAAAAAGGACTTATCAAGGTTAGTTCACTACACTCAGACCTTGATCCAGTTCAATTCAATAATTGCTCTCACTTCAATTCCGTCTCAACACAGGGTTGGATTCCACTCTAAGAATGAGTTGAACACAAAAGGCAGAACCTTCCATTTGTTTCCCGTGGTGATTGTTCACTGAGTTGTTGATATTACCATGTAAATATTGTGCGTACTACATATGTTGGCCTGGAAAGAATTATAGGTATAGGATTCTGTAAAGTTTGCAGTCTGTTTTGGGCAATGAATCCATATAAATATGAACACCTATACATTGATTTATCTGTTCAGGAAAAAAAAAATCTACAGACGATGGCTTTATGATTTATTCACCAAAAGCCACACACCTATGGCTGAAATAATCAACTTGTCCTTGAAATAACGAGCCTGCAATAGAGTTGAAGTTTGTACAGACCACAAAAGAAGAGTAAATTTTAAATTTCAGCATTATAGGAGTCGAAAAAATATTCTTTTTGGTATATCCAAAAGGATGCAAAGATGAAACTTTTAACCTTCTCCAGTGAGTGAACATCTCCAAATAAATTGTAACCATATAAATTTCTAAAATCCATGCAAGAATAACAACCTCATAATGTGTTAGAATGGTTACTTGATAATTCCAAAGTTAAAAGGGAGACTAGGATACTGAATAGGTGGTAGAAAATAATAGTTGTATTATTATGTTATATGACAAGCTGTCTAAAAGTCGAGAATAATGTTCAAGTTATATGCTTCATGTGCAATCAGTAGTAATCTATACTATATTGTTATCGCTGACAACTGTCATTTGACCATGATCAGTACCTTATTATTCTTACATGATCTTTTTGGTTTTAGATATAAGGATGGTGAAGTTAGAGTAATTTGTTACATGAGATTGTTGTTTCGCAGGCCAGGTCTTGACTTGATTAGTCATGATCAGGGCTTGATCTTTCACTCTGCTTATTACTAAAAAAAAAAAAAGTCTTCCATCTGGCCTTTATATATGATCATGGGGTTTTGAGATCAAAAAGCTACGAGGCATTAGTCCTCTTCCTGGTCTGGTCCAGGATCAACTGTTCTGTAATCCTCTTTGCCAGACATTTTGAAGAAATCATTTAACTTTCCAACTCTATGTATTGATGCATATGATCCAATTCTGCAACTATCTTCACCCTAGGCCTCTGTCATCCTTGACAGATCAAAGGATATGATATGTGAACAGCAACAGCTAAAAATTCTAGGAACCACTCTGGAGCTTCTGACTCTGCCACATTATCATAGCATCTGAATTTTAGTAATGGAGAAAAAGTAATACAATTTTGAGTTGTAACTTATAGATACAGGAATTGGCCATCAAAACCATTTCTCTCACATTTGAAGCTTTCCTTCCAAATCGGTTGTGTTTTGACTTTTACCCCTTGCTCACCATTACCTCAATTTTAATAAAGTGATATCTTATCAAATGGAACTAAGTCCATTGGCCAGAAGTATTAGACCAAAATTGCAAGGCCATAAAACCAGCAACTGCCACCTTGCTTGGAGAGCGATTATAAAGCCAAGTAAGAACAAGTGTTCGATATAAATTCACCTACTATTAGCTATCCACCCTTGGATTAAACATTAGACTGTCAGCATCCAACGGTAGCAAACCTGCTTGTATGGCTCTCCCAATATATCATCCTGATCCTGCCATCCAAAGCAAGAAATTTTCTGGCTTGAATACAGACACCTACACGCACATGAACTTAACGATCTTGTCTGTTACTTGAGAAACATTCAACCTTTCCTTTCCAAACCTCTCCATTATCTTCCCATCGAAATTGGATCAGTTTCTGTCAGAAAAAAAAAAAGAAAAAAAGAGAAGAAAATGGATTCTGAGCTCATTCACCGGAACAATACTAACACAACCCAGACAACAGAATCGCTTCCTGATCATCTACCAAAACATACAGTCCCGCGTTCTCTCCCAAAAGCTACGAACCCAGTTCATTGCTTGTTTCGCCAACAAAGACTGGTCTGCGTTCTCCTTGGTTTCTCTATTGCTGCTCTCTTCTTCAACACATTCCCTATCTCACCACCTCAACCAAATCATCCAATAACAGACCAAATTTTCGTGTCTGGATCCCCTGTCTCCCTCAACCGACGTGTTCTTTACGAGTCTCAACAAAAACCAGTGAGAATTCCAACAGGCTTGAAGAGAAAGAGTTCCAGGATCTTGGTCACCGGTGGTGCTGGTTTTGTGGGCAGTCACCTTGTGGACCGTCTTATCGCTAGAGGTGACAATGTGATCGTAGTTGATAATTTCTTCACGGGACGTAAAGAGAATTTGTTACACCATTTTGGAAATCCTAGGTTCGAGCTTATCAGACATGATGTGGTCGAACCAATTCTATTGGAGGTTGATCAGATCTACCATTTGGCTTGTCCTGCCTCTCCTGTCCATTACAAGTTCAATCCTGTGAAGACTATCATATCCTTCCTTTGTCCCTTAATAGATCCTTTAAGTTCGTTTTTCTTTTTTCTAATTTCTTTTCAGCTATATGACTGTATCCCGCATTTTGACAATGTTTGAACTTGCAATCAACTATGGTAACTACACATTGAGATGTATCCATATCAACGTTGATCTAATACAGTGCATGCATGCATGCATAGCGTGCACGGTGACGTGTATAATATTTCCTGATTAGCAACATATTTTGTTTGGTGTCCTTGATTTGGTTGGATATGTGAGTGTACAAGACAAATGTGGTGGGAACATTGAACATGCTAGGATTGGCAAAGAGGGTTGGTGCACGCTTCTTGCTAACCAGCACCAGTGAAGTCTATGGTGACCCCTTGCAACACCCTCAGGCTGAGACCTACTGGGGCAACGTTAATCCAATTGGCAAGCTTACAATTTCATTTTTCACAAATTGTATCCTGAGTTTTGCAGCGTTTACGGATGTCACTTAATTCTGTACAAAAACCAAAATTCCCCATTTGACAGGTGTTAGGAGTTGCTACGATGAAGGCAAACGCACTGCTGAGACCTTGACCATGGATTATCATAGAGGGGCTGGCATAGAGGTTAAAGTTTCTATCTTCATTTTTTTCATTTTCTTGCAAGTGACATTTTCATATAGTTTACCAATGTCTAATATACTTGGAATTTAAGCGTTTTTGTTATATTATTCATCAAGTACTTAAGATATTCCAAGCATTTTATATTGACAAGAAATAAAGGGCTTTGCAGGTGAGGATTGCTCGAATTTTTAACACCTATGGACCACGCATGTGCATAGATGATGGACGCGTTGTGAGCAATTTTGTGGCACAGGTTCTAAGATCATTAATATCCCTTTCTACATCTGCTCTTCTTATATATATATATAGATTAGCATTTCAATACTATAATTTACATTGCACAGGCACTAAGGAAAGAGCCAATGACCGTATATGGTGATGGGAAGCAGACGAGAAGTTTCCAATACGTTTCAGACCTGGTAAATGTTTCTTTTTAAGGCTGATCAATATATAGTTGTTAGTACTCTAAACGTGCAAGTCAATTAGAAGCAAATTTCTTTGCTATATCATTGGATCAATCTGAACTCTAAGCCCTTGAATTCATCTTAATGGGGCTCAATACACGAACAGGTGGAGGGTCTAATGCGACTTATGGAAGGTGAACATGTGGGGCCTTTCAATCTTGGCAACCCTGGTGAATTTACCATGCTTCAGCTTGCTGAGGTATGAATCTTTCTTCAGTAGTAGGAAAGGGAATTGACAATTGATTTTAGATGAGCCTTCCCTTTATTGAATTTTCTTGATTCCTGGCAATGTGGAAGGACCTGCGTACTTTAAATTTGCCTTGAGATTTTTAGAATTAGTTAGCAATAGTATTATTAACTGATTAAAACTTAAAAAGTGTTTGTGATAGTAGCCTCTTAAACCTCATGTACTAATTTCAACTCTTTATGTGGAAGAAGAGAGAATTGACTAGTTTAGACAATATGCTTGTGCATATTCAGACAAAGAGCAGTAAGGTTTCTTTGGATCCTTTTGGCAGCTAGTAAACGAAATGGCATGTCATTTGTAATTTGTAATGAATGTAGGTGGTACAAGAGACAATTGATCCAAAGGCGAAAATAGAGTTCAGGCCTAACACAGAGGATGATCCGCACATGAGGAAACCTGACATCACTAGGGCTAAGGAGCTTCTTGGTTGGGAGCCTACTGTCTCTCTCCGCAAAGGTCTTCCCCTAATGGTTTCTGACTTCAGACAACGCATCTTTGGAGATACTGTCACTTCGGCCTCCAAATCCTCTGCTTAATTAGACTCTTGTCATATTTTCAATTCTTGCCATCATTATTTTTCAAGAATATTGGTGATAAACCCACAAATAAATGTATAACAGAGATACCCCAATGCTGCAAGAATGAATAAATGCCAACCATTGTTCCTTTTTGTCGAAATTGTTGACTAAACATGGCACCTTTTTCCAATCGAATTGCAATTTTAATTAGACTTCGTTGACATTCTTACTTGTGCTCTTACATATAGTAGTAAGGTTGGTCTCTTTTTCTTAAGATGCTTTATTGATCTTACATTCTTAGTAAATATGAAAAACAATGAAAATAAAGTTAGTTTTTAGTGTGTTATATTAAGGACATGCTTGTTTTTATTTTTATTTTTTTTAATTTTAATAAAAATATCGTTTGTTTGAGTTTTTAATTTTAGATTCTTTAATTTTTCATAACTTATGAAAATTGTAAAAAAGTCATATTTGTTTTCTGTTTATGTTTTTTCCTCATAATCTAATTTACTATCAACTAGATATAGATTATTTAATTATTTAATATTAATTGTTAATGAGAACTATGTATAATTTAATTTAATTTAAATAAGCTTCAAAGATGTTAATGTTCGTGTGAAGATTCACGCCTATGTATATTACATATACAAATGTGTATGTAGCCCATGTAAACTTCTACAACTATGTAAAGTTGCTATTTAGAGCAAATTTTGTGACACACGATCACTTAAATGGTGTATGTAGTCCATGTAAGCTTCTATAAACTATGTAAAGTTGCGATTTTGAGATACAAGGTCACTTATACGGCCTATATAGGTGATCGTGTATATTCCAAAAATCCCAGTTAATGCTATAAAAGGAAGATATGAGGTTAGAACTAGGAGGAAACGATTTTAGGGAGTCGGATTAAACACTAAAAAGGGAAAGAAGAAGCAGTTCTGAGCAAAGAATGAGGAAGACACAAAGATTACATAACAAGATTCGATAGAGGGCAACCTTTTATGCAAATTTCTAGAAGAATTCATTAGAGATAGAAAAAATGTTATATATTATGGATTTTTTATTTTTAATTGTTCTTCTAAATACTTGATATTGAATTTGTTTTCTATGTTTAGGAACTAATTTGTTTAGTTCCTAGGTGTGATGAACCCTTAGTTGAGAAGGATAGTATGATATAGTCTTTTATTCGATGCAATTTTTTTGAATTGACTTATTGCAATTTAACTATGAGTTTATATTTTTGAACTAATATGTCCGATGTAACATCCCGTATGCTATATATATAAGAGACGACTTCTTTTTTTTTTTTTCCTGTTGTCTCATATTTTCATTTTAACCTTCCCCTAAAAGCTACTATTCACAAATTCCCTTTGTTTAATCATTCTTTATTGCCAGTGACTCTAATTGGTTAGTGTTATATACCAATCTCTTCCTCTCGACGAGCCCGTCATAACCATACCTATTTTAGCCATCATCGTCACCAAAATCGGCTCAAAAATAGAGGAGAAAACTGACAAAAAATGTCAATCGTCAATCCATCACTTCTGGTGGTTGTTACCGGTCATCACCACCACCATTCAACTTATCTTAATGTCAGGAACAAAAGCCTCATGGTCTTGTCACCAGCCGCTACTTGGATCACCGTCGATGACAGAAAAAGAGGTTAGAGTTTTAACATGTTTTTCCTTCAATTTGTTCACATTTGTTGAGAATATGAGTATGTTGCTTCGGAGAAAGTTGTCCTACTCATCAAGAGCTTTCATTTGGTATAAAAAATTTTGAGATCTGAGACTAAAGATTTTCTTGTGACCGAAGGGAATATTCCGATGACTAGAGAAATATTCCGATCGTGGGAAGTACTGTTCTAGTGATAATTTTGGTCACTTTTGTGATAAATTTCTAAAAATTATACTGATCATTTCTCTTTAAAAATTATAGCGAGATTTCCAACAGTTTGCGAATTAAAAGTCATGGAACATTTAGGTAAGACTAGGAGAAATTTCTAAATTTTATAAATAGACTGCTTAGGCAATTCGAATGATACCTAAATTATTATTTGAGCCTAATAACTCCTAATTAGCATTAATTGAGATATTTTTCTTTTGATTTACTAGGTATAGCAAGAGTGGGACCCCATCGGAAGGTTCGGATGGACGAGTTCGGTTATTAAGTAAGTTCATACCGACTTACTGTTAGCATAGTTGTACCAGTAAATGAATATTGTTCAATGCTAATATAGATGGCAGCATGTAGCAATGCATAACCACATTCATATGCATGTGTGTGTATATATATATATCAATTGATACTTGTATATTTATAGAGCGAATGGGTATATACAATAATGCGTACCCGCTTTAGTATAAGCCTTTATATCAAATTAACTGAGTGGATACGTTGGGTTGGGTATTACATACGTACATTGGCATTGCATAACTGAATGTTTACTTGGTAAATTGCATGCTTAATAATTTAATATGTATTAATATGTTCGATTATGAGGAATAAAAGATCTGTAGGACATGCCACCTGATGGGTATGTGTCAGGACCAGATGCGCTATAACACCCTACTCCCGCAGGACCCGAACTCGACATCGATGGTAATATCAGAGTCCGTGCCCCACGAGGGTGGCGTGCTAGAGCACTGAAATAGTCAAAAGTCGGTATAAATTTTTTTATAAAGGATCACAAACATAATGTACGGAGATCCATAACCAAATTGGGCCCAATTTCATTCATAAACATTTTTAGTTACACGTATCAACCAGTACGCAACTCATCAGAAATTCACTAATCACTTAGGGCTCATTACAAATACAAAACACTATAGCCATAATGAATTTACATTACAGCATAACTCTATTTGTATACACATGTTACAAATATTTTGGAATCCATTATTGATACAAAAATCGCAGAATACAAATTTATACAAAATACAGAATGCAGATGCAAACTGATCCCGACCTCTATCTTTCATTTGCATGTAGTAGGTATACTCTCGTTTGTCTAACGGGGTACTCTTCAAAGCCTGAAAAATAATTGCAAATTTTAGGTGAGTTTTGCAAACTCAATGAGTGACCATCATCGATGGCTCACCCAATCACATAACATATAATTCACATCATTACACATTGCACGCTTCACATTCAATACAATTTAATCACTCATATTATGCATATGCAGTGCACATGAGACCTACTTTTCGTTTGTTATTTTGTTGTGATCAAGTGCCTAAACTGTCCCATATAGGGCTCATTGATAACTGTCCCTTATCCACTTTGGAGATACAGGGCTTCTTAACGTTAAGCCTGAGGCTTTGATTCACTTTTGAGCTCAAAGCTCATTTTCACTCGTTGAGCTTTAAGCTTTGATCAATGGCTACTCTGGTCACAACAGCCATTATATTTCATGCATTCATGAAATGGAATGCACCACTCACATTTGCATAAACTCATTCATTCCCATATCATCGGACCTTAGTCCGGCATTCAACGAGAATTCACACTTTCATTCATATGCAAATACATATTAAGAACACATTTAACAATCACATTAAATACACTTAGTTCATCCAATTCATATTCATTGAGCACTTCAATATTTCCTTCATACCACACATTCATCGGACCTTCTGTCCAGAAACCAAACACAGTCAATCACATTCATATACTGATTCAGTGGTTAATAATACAAAATTCAAATATCAAATAATAAAGTGAGACCATCTTGGTCTACTCATAGTACGCTCCAGATTAGCATTTGCTTCCAATTTCTGGGAACGCCTAAATGCGGACATTTAGCCTGCACAACCCATTTATGCAAGATACACATACGTCACAATTTGTACAATCATAAGTGTTTAATAATGCACATGACTAAAATGAAATATGTATAATGCATGCTCATGAAAACCTCGGGTATTTTACAAATAATTTCTTTACAAAAATCATTCCCATTTCAAAACTCATCTAAGCATAATTTATACTTAGGTTTATGCCTCACTAAACCCATTAAAATCTCCATTCCTTTTTCATTGTCTCACTTTAGAGATTTTCCAAATCACACTTTTGAGTTTACTATTCACATTCAATCAGAAAGTAAAATTCATGTAATTTGGTTATACTCTCTTCTAGAAACGTGTTCCTCTATGTCTTGTGTTTCCATTGACACCAAAATCACTCAATTTGGTTCAGTAAATAGAAAGATATGGCTCAAACATTTTTGGTTTGTTCTTATCCAAAAACAGTGTACAACACCCAACTTCCATCCAGAATTTGAATATCTTAGAGAATAAATCAAAATTTGACTTCTTTAGATACTTCGTAGCCCTATTTCTATACTTTTCTCCAAATCAAAAATCATCTCATTTGGATGACTAAAGATCAAGATATAACCTAAATACCCAAACATGTTCAGTGAAAACACACCAGTTCATACTCTCCAACAGATTCCTTCACTTTCTTTAGATCAAACTTTTCCAATTCAACACCAATTACTACAAATTTTCATGAAGATATAGGAAAATGTGTTAGAATCTATTGCTTCAAGAATCAAGTCATTTGGAAGTCTAGAGAAGAAGTTATGATCAAAAGAAGCAACCATGTTTATGTCCTCACTCCTAACAAACCTATGTTGGCGCGATCGCCATAACTTTCACAATAAATGTCAGAATGATTTTGTTTTCAGAAGGTTAGAAAGAGGACTTCGAGATCTACAACGTTCATGAAGACCTTGAAGTGAAATTCAGTCATTTGGATAAAGCACGGACCGTATGAATTTCACATGGTCAAAACGTGTAACCTTCGTGTGAAACTGTGCTCCTGCGCCAGAAACACACGGCCTGTGTGATTTTACACAGGCAGTCCGTGTAACCTTCGGGTTAACTAAATTTTTCATCTCCAAAACTCTTCCAAAAGATCCTAAACCCATTCTGATCTTACATATACTCTTAAGCATCCCAAATTCACCTCTTCTTATGCAATTATCACTTCATAACCATTTAAACACAAATTATAATTCATTCACTACCAAATCCCAACTCATTTAAACCATCATCTCTATGGATATCTCCTTCAAATATATCCAATTTCAACTCAACGTCCTCTATGCACATCTTATATTCCCCACTTGATCATAAACACCCAAATATAATGCATTCCCACACACCCAAAACATAACACAACATAAACACTCATCAATAACTTTTGCTGCACTCAATTGCCTAAATTCAAGTCAAGATTTAGGACTCTTAAAGAAAAAATTAAAAGTCAATGTTTTCCCAAGTAATGTAGCCAAACACCTCTAGTTTAATCCAAAATAAAAATCATCTCAATTTCACAACTATAGAAAAAGTTATTGCTAATACATTGAAGCATACTCAAAGAAAATTTCTAGATTTTCAACTTTCAATATTTTACATTTAACTCTTCTTCTACCTATTTTGTCTCTTCCATTACATTCCCTCATCATTAACTACCCAATTCACTCAATATATCAATCACAAATAATTCAAGACCTATACTTGATCATTAACCCAAAACATAGCATCATCCATGTCACCCACACACACACACACAAAATCAATTCATCAACCCTACATTTCTCATCCTTCTAGTTTCATTTTATGAATACCCATAACATTAAAAGCTTACCTGGTTTCACTTCAAATTCTTCAAAAATAACACTAGCCCTAGCTCCCAAGCATCACTTGTTCATCATCTTGAAAAAGGTAAAAATAGGTTTTTCTTGTGGCAAATTGACGAAACAACAAGATGGAAGTGGCAATTGATAGATGGGAACAAGGTGAAATATTGGTGAGGTTAGAAGAGAATGAAAAAAATGAAAATGGATGAGAAGAAGGGAGCAAGTAACGAAGGAGGGGAGGAAAACATGAAGAAAATACTCACTTGGCCTTCTAATTTTAAAAGCATCGTGGAAGACTACAAAAGGGGAGGGGTTTTATTAATAAAAAAACATGATTTAAGACATGGTTAGGCAAGTGGCACTTGTCACTTGCCACATGTCTCATTTTTAAGGCACTCAATTGGTTTCTTTCCAAATAAATTTCAATTTCTACTCCAATTTTCCCCAAATTTTCAATGACATTTATTACTAATTCCTAAAGTCATTTAGAAAAACTTCCATTGCCATTAGACAATAATTTCTACTACCATTTAACCATTATTTTGCCACTTGGTATTTTTTCTAGTCTAGAAATTACCCCGAATTTTCAAAAAAATTTCCTAAAATTCTCGAAAAATTCTAATTCAAGAATGACCCTCTCCAACTCAATTTTCCATACAAACAAACCACAATTCTCAATAACAATCACATTTATTAACAGTTATACCGGGAAATGTCATGAATGCATGTACAATCATTTTCATGTGCAAAAATTCACTATTCACGTGTATGAGTATGCTATATTATCCATGAACATGCCTTTGCATTTCTAAGCGCTCATTGATCACTTAGATTTACTATTCTAACCTCCCCGTAGGTAATGGGATTTTACATTTGCGAATGTTGATTGGGTTGGGGACGTTGATTCTCGGGTTTCTACATCAGCATATGTCACCTATCTTAGCTCTCATCCTATTAGCTTGTGCTCTAAAAAGCAATCAACCGTTGCTCGATCTTCCACTGAAGCTAAATATCGTGCCATTGCAACTGCCACAGTAGAAGCCAATTAGTTAACCCATTTGTTGCGCGAATTGGGCATCTCTCTTAATGCTTCACCCATTATGTGTTGTGATAATGTGGGAGCTACTTATCTTTCCTCCAATCCCGTGTTTCACTCACATATGAAACACATTGCTATTGATTTTCATTTCATACGTGACCAGGTTGCCAAGAAAGCTCTAGGTGTATCTCATATTCGTACTACAGATCAACTTGTTGATTCCCTTACAAAACCTCTACCTAAGAAGTTGTTCCTAGATCATCATTCCAAGCTTCTAGTATTTCCTGTCCAAGCCTGTTCTTTGTCCAGTTCTAAGACTCCTGTGCTTGCGGGGGCATGATAGAGAATAATCTTGTCCAGCAATCAGGACATAATTGAGAGCTCTCTATAATCATTGACTCCTAAATTGTTGTAATTTGCATTTATTATTGATTTTATTTCCTTTTAGATCAAAGAATAGATCTGCAACTAACATGTATATATGTACTCTTACAATCTTATGAAATACACAAGTATTCTCCGTAAACTTGCAAATCCTTTAATATAGGCTTACAATCAACACTTCAACAAAATCCTAAAGCAAGAAGGAAAATAAAACCCATTCTAAACTCATCCTATGTAAAGTAAAACAACAAAGCATAAACTAATTCTAACACTTTACAATTAGTCTCCCATCAGGTCACGTAGTCTCTAAAATATTAATTGAAGTCCATCTAATCCCTTTGGGCTCTTTGATCCCATCTAAAACCATACTTCTTATACTTAACCCCAAGACTAGATCAGATGTTGTATTTGTTCCTGAATAAGCCTTTGTTCTACTTCAATCATTTTCAAGTAATTTGTTTCAAATTGAATCCCCTTCTGAATTGCTTGAGTATTGATCTTCAGTGAGAGGGGAATGATGATCATGTGGATGCTGTGTAGTTGCATGCAGTGTTTAGTATTCCCCTGCTCTCCTGTGGATGTTCTCCTATGGGTATTTTCCATGTTTTTGTTTTATTGTTGTGGCTTCGGCTTTCCTGAATGATGATTTTTGATTCAGCAAAAGCCTCAATTTTCCTTGAATGTCTGGCCATAGTCCATACGTAATTCCTTTATCGCAACGAGTTCACTTATTCTATACTTGATATTCCTAATAACCATTTCGGGTTCCTGATTAATGTAACGAAAAAGCCTTTGATTTTTTTCCCTTCCATAGCGCATAGATTGCTCCACTTGTCATGATTGTGAAAATTTTCTTGTCTCCCTTTCTACTGAATTTTGTGTCTAATGCTCTGTTCTCCATTGATTTTAGTATGAAATTTATAATATACTTAATAAGGTGCATAGTAGTTTTGTTAATTTTAGGTAAACTTATCAGATTGGTGATGAGTTAGAATATAAAAGCATAGCTAATGCCTACTTTATAGAGTTTAGGCTCAATTCTAGTTATAGTTTGACATATATAAAGTCAAATAAAACCTGCATAAGGACAATGTAGCTTTGATAGATTTTGTCTATAAAAAAACCATGTTTAATTGCTCTTTTGGAAACTAAGGTTAGAGTAGATAATATTATGAAGTTGAATAAATTAAGAATTGATAGGAAATTTGTTACTAATCATCAAAGGCATACTTTGGGGAGAATAATCATTGGATTTAATCCAGATCTTGCGGAGGTAGATGTCCTGGAAGTGGAAATGTAGGTGAATATTTTCTCCTCTGTCGTATATGGCTCTAATCATGCCTTCCAAAGCAAGGAGCTATGGAAGAGTTTGCTAGATTTTCATAATAGAATGGCTGGCCTTTGTGTTGGGCCCCGATTCCGTAGTCCAACTCTTATGAGTCTTGAATCATGATCTTCATTTTCCCGTATTTTCGAAGCCCAACTCTTGCTCTGATACCACAACTGTTGGTCCCCATTTCTAGATCCCAAAATCTAGAGTCATAAAACGTGAGCATAATACCCTGTAAGGTAATTTCAATGAACCCTTATTAGCCAATATCCCATAAGGGTGGCGTGCCCACACCAGTCAAATATCAAAAGCAAACTAATTTCTCCCATTTCTAGATGGTTCTTATATTAAAATAGTATTCTATACTCAACTTCCATCCAGAAATTCAAAGTATTAGAGACTAAATTAAAATTCAATTTCTTCAGATAATTTGTAGCTCTATGTCTCTATTTTATATATGAAATAAGAATAATCTTATTTGAAGCTCTACAGATCAAGATATCATCAAAATACCGAAGTATGTTCAGTAAAAGATCCAATCCATACTCTTCCAACCGATACCCTTACTTTGATTCAATGAAAATTTTTAAAATCGACACCCAAGGCTACCACTTTTTATGGAGAGATAGGAAAATATATTAGGAACCTATTGGTTCAAGAATCACTTCATTTGGAGGTTAGACGATGAAATTATGGCCGAAAGAATTAAATATGATTATGTCCTCAATCATATTGTACCTGTCTTGGGGCAATTAACATAACTTTCACTACAGATGTCGGATTAAGGTCATCTTCGGACGGTTTTGAAGAGGACTTCGAGATCTACAAGGTTTATGAATACTTGAAGAGAGATTATGCCATTCAAAGGGTAAAAATCTCACATTTCTGAAAGTGTAGATGGATCAGGCAAAGGGATTCAGTCAAACTGACTCAGACGAAGGGATTCAGTCAAACTGACTTAGACGAAGGGATTCAGTCAAAGTTGACTCAGACAAAGGGATTCAGTCAAAGTTGACTCAGATGAAGGGATTCATTCAAAGCTGAATCAGACGAAGGGATTCGTCTCAGACGAAGAAATTTCTACGGGGTCTTCCTCACATCACCAAAAGTTCTTAATCACTAACTACACACTCCAAAGCATCTTCAATGGTTCCTACATCCATTCCACCATCACTTGCACTCATAATCTTTCCAAATTTGACTCTTCTAGTGCGATATCACTTCATTTACCATAGTTGTCCCATATATACATCCTCTGTGACATCCTAACTTGTAATTGTCATGACACTCAACTCCGATATCCAATAATCATATACTTTATACCGTTAGAAAGCTAAAATGATAAACTAAAACTCTCTAGAAGACAAATTTGACTAATTCAGCTTAGATTATTCCATATTTTCCTTAGAAGTCAAAGCACAATTTCTACACCTATGAAAGACTTGAAAATTTTCCCAAATTCACTTCCTCTAATGCAACATCACTTCTTAACCATTCAACTACCAAATTGATTTCATTAAACTCTCAAATTTCAACTAATTTGACTCATCACATTCAACTACATCTCATCACTTATAATTTCTATCTTTCTTTTCCATAACATCTCACTTATGTGTGTGTGTGTGTGTGTGTGTGTGTGTGTGTGTGTG
>JANITX010000211.1:35897969-35908839 GCA_027564395.1 Erythroxylum ulei | reverse complement strand
AAAGATTCACTATTCATGTGCATGTGCACCTTATGTAATGCATGAGCATGAGATGTGTTTTCCTAATTTTTCTGATTAATCTCACATGTACCAAATTTTTAGGGTTCTAACCCTTTGTATAGAAATGGAATGTTACATGCGCACTAGTTATGACTATGAGAGTTGTTTTGTTTATGATATTGAGATATGTTATGGGCCGATCTTGGTTGATGCTTGGCTCTTGATCGGACCCTTATTTGTTATGCTTATGACTTTGGACGCTTTGAGCGAAGGCTGGTTTGTTAGTGATGCTTGGCTTCTCGCAACCCCTTTAGATTAAGAGAGCCTTATGACTATATGAATATAGGGGCATGACTGGGTTGTTAGCGATGTATAGCTCCTCGCAGTCATTTGAGGTTTAGAGTAGTGAGGGCTTACGTTTGGAGATTAGGGTCTGATAAATATTTTTCCCTACAATTTATTTGTGTTGTTAATGTGATTAAATGTATAACATGATGTGTATATATTTTGATATTCATGCATGACTGTGCACATAGCATTGGGTATCATAGGACGGTGTAAGCTTATTTGACGAGGTCTGACTCTCCTCAACTTTAATTTTTTTTCAAGTCAACTACCACTGACTTTGCAGCAGTGACTCCCGTGATGTGTCCACTACGGCCTACCTATGAAGGCCTTGGCCTGATAGGCAACTCAAAGTTAACAATATTTATGGATGGGTGGTCTAGGCTGTTACATCTCAGATATTAGTCTAATGTTTGATTTCATTTGATTGTGATTGAGAAATCCTTTTATTTAAATAGATCTACCATAATTGGAAGGAGTTGCATGCAAATCTAAAGATAGATCAACATAAATCCTTTGAATTATGGTCAAACCTAATAATGAAATTTACGAATCAATTAATGTTATCTTAAGGGTTTTAACTAGAAAGAGATTTCAGTTAATTAACTGAGGGTTATTTGTTAATAGTCTTGGGAAAGATATTAACATACAGTATGAATTTTCATAGTCCAATTATCAATCATTTAATTGCATAGTAAGGGTTTAATGTTTCAGATATCTTAAATGGATTCATCATCTAAGCACTACTTGATTGATATCTTTTAATAGTAGTGCTTTCTTTATTATTGTATTAAACCTTAGTTTAGTTTGTTTAGTTTAATGTATAATTAAATCCACAACCTGATTTGACGATTAGATAATATAAAAAGGGTTAATACTAGTACTTACAATCCTTATGGGATCGACCAATACTTGTCATTGTTAACTAAAGCTACAGCATGCACTTGCAGTTAAAACCTATAATATCATAAGCACATAACATCTAAGTTTTTTGCATCGTTTCTGGGGACTATAATATTAGTAAAGCCTAGCTTTTATTAATCTATTCATTATTACTTATTTTATTTTATTTCTTGTTTTTAGTTTATTTATTTATTTTATTGAATTTTTTGTTTTCTTATTTTTCACAAATTATGGGGTTAGTTTATGATCCAAGGTAATCCATCAAACTTAGTAGACAACTATCTAGAGATTGAGAGAACAACTCATAGAAATCCTTATAGAACTTGACTTAGAGAGTTTGAGTTAGATCGACAGATTGATAAGAATCAGAAACTATGGCAAACCAACCAAGAATTATGTTTGATTATGCTAGACTAGATTTGATGGGAGTAAAGGCTAGCATTATGAGACCAATTATTGATGCCAACAATTTTAAGATCAAGCTAAGTATCATTCAGAAGCCGCAACAATCTGTTCAATTTGATGGGCTATGAGATAAGGACCCTAATGCACATATATCAAATTTTCTGGGAGATTTGTAATATCTTTAAAGTCAATGGTGCTAATGATAATGCAATGAGATTAAGATTATTCCTATTTTCATTGAGGGGCAAGGTGAAGTGATGGTTAAACTCTCTTCCTAAATCATCATTTACTACGTGGGATTAAGTAGCAAAGAAGTTTCTTCTGAAGTACTTCCCGCTAATAAAGACTACCAAGTTGAGAAATGACATCTCCCCCTATTCCCAAGCTAATTCAGAGACATTATATGACATATGGGAGAGATTTAAGGAGATGTTTAGGAAATTCCCATATCATGGTCTACCTCAAAGGAATATGATAAATGTAAAAGCTGGGGTACTCTAAATAATAAGACGCCAAAAGTAGCCTTTTACCTTATTGAAGACATGGGTATGAATAATTCTCAGTGCTGCTCTTCTCAAGAAAGACTTAGCAAGCCAACGGGGGTATATAAAGTAGATGTAGTTGCACAATTAGAAAACCAAGTTGAAGTAATAAGCAGAAAGATTGATGGATTGACTATGAACCCCTAATTTTAAGTTATGTAGTGTGAAGTATGGGGGCTAGGACATTCAGGTCAAGATTATCAAACATTACAACCCAAATATGTGGATTACATGGTGAATGCTCATAGACCTCAAAATAATCTGTATGCTCATAGACCCCAAAATATTTTTATATAACAATACGTATAATTCAAGATGGAGGAGTCACCCTAATTTCTCTTAGGGGAATCAAGGATAGGAAAAGAACAACCCTCCACCAAGATTTCAGCTGCATCCACCTCAAGCTAAGAAGTTGAATCTAGAAGACATGATGTTTAAGCTTATTCAAGAGATGTTTAAGCTTATTCAAGGGTCAGACTCAAGAAATCAAAGAATAAATGCTTATATACGTAACTTCGAAATTTAGGTCTAGCATCTCGAAAATTATTATTTGAAAGATTACAAAGGAGTTTATAGAGTACCATCGAAACAGATCCTAAAGAACATGTCATAGTAATCACCTTTAGGAGTCGAAAAGAGCTATAAGATGAAAATGATCCCTAAGAGAAGAAGGAGAGTAATAGTAGGCATCCAGAGAAAGTGGGAGGTCAAGGGAACATTAAAAAAGTTAAGGAATTTGGATCTGCCATCCCTTAACCTGCCAAAGTGAAGAAATATCTAACGGACGAGTAGTTTGGTAGGTTCTTTAAACAATTTAAGAAACTCCAAATTAATTTACACTTTGTTGAAGCTTTTCTATAGATGTTGCAATATTCAAAATTCTTGAAGGAACTACTTACAAACAAGAGGAAGTTGGAGGAGCTGGTGACTATAATGTTAAGTGGAAGGTGCTCAACAATTCTATAAAACAAGCTACTAGAGAAGCTCAAAGATCGAGGGAATTTTACTATTCCTTGTTAAATTGGTAGTTTAAAAATAAAAGAGGCTTTAGCTGACCTAGGGGTAGGTATTAGTTTGATGCCTTACTCCTTACTTAAGAAACTGGGGTTAGGTGAACCAAAATTTACTAGGATAAGTTAGCACTAGCAGATAGATCCGTAAAACATCCTAAGGGCATTATAGAGGAAATTCTTATTATCTTTTCTTAATTAGAAATATAGTTTATTCATTTGTTTTAACTTTCATTTAGTTTGACTTTAGAATGTGTGGACATAAACATAAAGAACAAACTAAAATTTAAAGTTTTAATGTTAGTGAAATCAAAACGTATTTTTAAAAAGATTAAAGATCATTTGATTTTTTAACAATTTGAGTTAGGTTAATTATGTTTACTTTTTTAATGTTTTTCTAAGTTAGTGATTAAAATTTTAAAATATTACAATTTATAACTTATTGTTTGAGAGTGGGTGAAAGCCATTCTTCTTTTGGTCCAATCCCATCTGCTTGAAGCCTTTTAGAGTGAGACTAGAATATTTTCATTATTGAGAAATGTTATATTTTAAAATATTACCTAATACCTATGGTCAGTTAACATTTAAAAACATTAGACTAAAAGAGAAAATTGATCCATAACATTTAAAAACATTAGACTAAAATAGAAAATTGAACCATAACATTTACAATGGAATACAAGTTGAACACCAACGTTTCAAAGCGTTTAATTTGAACTTTAACATTTACAAAATGTTTGAAACAAACGTTATGGGGACAAAAAATCTAACAGAATTTGCTCTTTGTTAGTGAAATGCCATGTTCTAGATGACATGGAAATTTTAAAAAATTTTACATACGAACAACGTGCAAAATAACATAGATTTTAACTTAAAAAATAGAAATGGGTCTCACAATAAAATACTCACCGTTTATCTCTATCTAAACCCCAATTATCCTTAATGAATCAAATTTCCTAAAAATGTTTCCTAATCCCCCCACTAGTCATTCTAACTTAAGACCTTGTAGTTGTAAACCATTTTTTGGTATGTATTGATTTGAGCTTAATTGGTCCTATCAAAAATCGAGAAGACAGTTTAATTTTTTATATAAAGAAAATTAGTTAGAATCTTATCTATCTTGACAAAAGTTATAAACTCCTTGGTTCCTTCTTTGCATCGCATGTACAATATAATATTGGGGAGGGTGTGTTAGTTTATAGTGGAGTACTGTTTTTTTAACTAATTTCAAGATATTTAAGACATAAATCAATAAAGCTTTGTTCAAGGGTTTCTACTTTCTACCCTCTATAGAACATCTAAGTAGAGAAATAATGCAAAATCCTTTAGAGAAAAAGACCGGGAATATATGCTCACACGGATCAGTGGCCCAACTATGCCATTGCTTAATTGGTCCAGCATGACAAGTAGTCACGTCTCGTCGGGGGGAGCTTCCTTGGCCTTGGTAAGTCAACGAGTTGATTTTAATGTTTTGTCTGCACACATGGTCCTTATTCCAAAGGGTATTTGTCTGTCAACGGTGAAGGAATTTCATCCTGTTACCTTACTGAATACTTTATACAAGATCCTATTGAAAGTCATCGTCAATCGGCTGTAACCTATTCTTCAAAGAATCATTGGACCTTTTCAAAATAGTTTTCTGGTAGGACGGAGTACAACAGACAATATACTGATTACGCAAGATGTTGTACACTCTGTTATGGGTCGTAAGGGAAGTTCAAGGGCAATGGTAGCAAAGATAGACCTACAACATTCCTATGACAATGTTGCTTCGAGCTTTCTTCAAGAGGTACTCATTTTTTACAATTTCCCTGTTGCTTTGATTGAACTTATCATGTTTTGTGTCTCCAACCTGACTCTAGGTTTAATATGGAATGGGGAGGTGATGCCAACGTTTAAACCTCAACAAGGTTTACGTCAAAGGGATCCACTATTGCCCTATTTGTTTATTTTGTTGATGGAGCGATTATCACATATCATTTTAGAGAGGGTCGAACAAAAACTGTGGCGACCGATGAAGACATCGAGGTTAGGCCCCAAGGTGTCACATCTGTTTTTCGTTGATGACTTATTACTCTTTGCGGAGGCATCTGAATCTCAGGTTTAGGTTATCTCTAATGTCCTTGATGACTTTACTAAGGCTTTAGGTTTACGGGTCAGTGTTGAAAAATCTAAATTGTGGGTATCACCGAATGTTCACCATCAAAAAGCCTTGGTGTTGAGTAGGTTGTGTGGGATTCCACTAGCTCAGGAGCTTGGGAAGTACCTTAGAGTGTCCATTATTGATGGTAGAATTTCTAAAACTACTTATCAACATATTGTTGACAAAGTGATCAAAAGATTAGCTAGTTGGAAGGGTAAAGTCTTAAGCTATGCACGGCGGAAGACTCTCATTCAATCTACTTTAGGTTTCATTCCTATCTACCCTATGCAGACGGTCGTTGTTCTCGGTATTTACTAATGAGCGATTGGATCAGTTAAGCCGAAATTTTCTATGGGGTGGTGATGTGGACAATTATCGGAGACACATGGTAAATTGGGACCGTGTCTGTACAACTAAAGGGACTAGAGGATTAGGGATATAAAAATCAAGAATTTCGAATGTGGCCTTGTTGTCGAAGGTGGGTTAGAAATTGCAAATGAGGCAACAATCCTTTTTCTTGGAACTTTTCCAATAAAAATACTTGAAAGGTTCTCAATTCATCAAATGGGAGTTTGGGGGTGTGCTTCTTCCACTTGGCAGGGGTTACTTAAAACAATAGAATGTGTGAGGCAAGGTTCTCATTGGATTATAGGTAATGAGCAAGCTACTAGTTTGTGGTATGATTGGTGGGTGGGGAAGGGGCCTTTGATTCATATGCTCCATACAAATGCTTAACCACCATCTTTGTCACACAGGGTTGCATCTATTTTGAGGCCCGATGGTGAAATGTGAGGATCTGACATGTGTACTCTCAACTTCAATAATTGAAGAAATAAGAGCTACACCAATTCCCGTTACGAACAAAAAGGAAGATCGGTGCATTTGGGGGTGGGATAAACATGGTCAATTCACTACTACTTCAGCTTATATGAGCCTTATAAATCACTTTATGTCTGAAGTGAGGTGGGGGAAATGTCGTTGGCTTTGGAAGATCCAAGTTTAAGAGTAGGTAAGATTCTTTTTATGGTTGGCCTCCTTTAATTGCTTAAACTCTAACGAAGTCTTACACCACAAAAGAGTTGTCGCAAACCTGAGGTGCACACTTTGTTAGGAGGAGGAGGAGACTCTAGATCATATTTTCCGAACATGCCCCTTTGTTTTTGGGTTGTGGAGTTGCATTTATCATAGATTTGGAATACAAGTGTCAAGTGATGTTCCTTTCCCGATTGGTTGAGACATCAAGCATCTATAACAAACAAGGTATGCTTAAATCTTATTTGGGGCCCCTTGTTTATATCTATCTTATAGAGTGTTTGGAAGGCACGCAATAGATTCATGTTTAATGGTATCTGCCTAAGTGTGGAAGTCATACTGTAGTATGCCATAATGTTGGCAGCTGACTGCTTTGTTGCTAAAACTTACCCAGCAACTACGTTGAATAATTCTGGTCAAATGATAGTTTGGCGTCCCCCCACTGGCTAGAGTTCGTTTACTAAATACCGATGGATCCAGACGACTTATTGATGGTCATGCTTCAGCAAGCGGATTGATTCGAGATTCAAATGGCACGTGGGTGACAGGTTTTATGTTAAATATTGGCTCTTCAAGGAGTCTTGATGTAGAACTATAGGGGCTCCGCCAAGGTTTGCTTTTGGCAAAATTGTGTAATACTAGAAAACTGATTGTACAATTTGACGCTACGATTGTTGTCCAGTTCCTTTGGAGTGGAGTAATCGATTCAAACCCTTATCATACTCTTGTTAGTGATTGTTTGGAGCTAATTAAAGGAGGGTGGATTGTTGATATTAGGCACATCTGCCGCGAAGGTAACTGCTGCACGAATCAACTTGCTGACTTGGCGCATTCATCACCTCAGGGACTTACTTATTGTGAATACCTTCCAGTTCAATTACATCCTCTTCTTGTGGAAGATCGTGAGGGAATTGGTGTCCTACGAGCTTAAATTTCTTTATCTTCCCTGTTCGTTAGTAACAAAAAAAATAATAACAAAGTGCAGTTAGTCCATTTCAATTTTGACACCTTTAATTTCTCCACGAACAATCACCTAATCGTTGACCACTCTTATTCAACCACAAACATCATATTCCTCCTTTTCGAAGACACTTCTGCTTAAGATATCATTGTCACTTCTGGTGACTTCCTCAGCCTTTTAATTAAGAAAAGATGAGCAATTAAGAGAATTAGGGATTTAGGGGAAGATTCGGAGAAGTATGGATTTCAGACTTGGGATTTAGATAGAGATAAATGGTTTTATGTTACGGGACCTACTTCTATTTTTAAGCTAAAAATCCACATTAGCTTACGCGAAGGTTCCATTGTTGTGTAAAATAAATTTAAAAAATATCACGTCTTCTAAGACATAGCATTTAACTGAAAGACAGTAAATTCCGTTAAATTTTCAACTTCACAAAGTCTGCTTCAAATGTTTTGTAAATATTAAGGTTCAAATTGAACGCTCCAAAATGTTGAGATTCTACTTATATTGTATTGTAAACATTAAAGTTCTTTTGATTAAAAAACATTATAAATGATTTTAAACACCATTGTACATATTATAGAGGTTGATACAAACATTATGGAGATTGGAAATATCACCTAAGATCCAATACATTATCTTTTTAATTAAAATAAATTAGAATTCTTGAGAATAGGAAATAATGTTTATCAAACTTATATTCTATTTAGATTAGAAAGCAAAATTATAGTAGATTTTGTTGATAACATTTTCAAGCTCTTTATTTGAATACATTGTTGCAATAATTCAAAATATAAGCTGCAAATTGTAACATTTTAAATTTTGATGACTAATTTAAAAATTATTAAATTACAGGATCTAATTTATTTAATATTATAATTCACAAATTTAAGATTTATTTGATAAAATAAATTTTAAAATATTAAATATAATCTTAATAAAAATTAAAAGACTAAATTAACTTTTTTCTTTATATGATACATATTTTCTCCTAATTTAATTATTTTTTATCAATTTGAATGATATAACTTTAAGTGAATGGAAGCATTAGATTAGATGGTATGTTAACTTGATACTATAAATATACTCTAATAATTTTGTTTGAAGCACCACAAAATATATGATTATCCTACATATATATATATACACACACACACACACACACACACACGCCACAAAACAAACAAAACATATATGATAGTTATCTCCCCCACTCTTTCCCTTGCCACCCCTATCTTTGTGAGACTTGGGTTTCTCGAGCTTGTTGAATTCAATAAGAGACTCGGCAATGGAAATGGCTGTGGCGAGATCTTAGGCACCACGTCTTTGGATCTCTAACTTCAACCAATTTTATAAACCATCCATAAAAGAAAAGAGTGCTTCCTTACTTGGATACTTGGGGATATCTAGAAACACCTTGAAAAATTCCTTCACATAATCTTGTATGCTCCCTTTTTGTGTGAGACGTTGCAGCTTAGCTCTCGCCTCTAACTCAACATTCTTAAGATAGAACTTCCTTTTGAGTTCCTTCTTGAACTCATCCTATTTATCGATGGTTCAGGTACCCCTCTTAATGTTACCATGCCTTCTCCTCCACTATACCATTGCGACATCCTCGAGGTAGAGAGTGGCGGTGTCAATCTTTTTGACATCCTCCATAACACCAAGTGCCTTAAAGTGTTGCTCCAAGATCAAAAAGAAGTTATCTATCTCCTTCGCATTCCTTGTCCCACCATACGTTTTTGGTTTTGGAACGTCTACCCTCGAAGGAGTAGTGACTATTGTAGGGGTGGCATTGCTTTCCCCTTAAGCAATCACCCTCTTGCAAAGGACTAGCTCATCCATAACATTTGCAAGTTCTTCTTTGAGGTGAAGAATCTCGAATTGAAGGGTCTCCTCCAAGACCTTCACTTGATCTTGACATGTGGAAGCGGCAACGTTCAAGGCACCTTGAATCTCCCTTTGGAACTCTTCTCTCCCTCTTTTGAGTTCCTTGATGCGTTGGTCTAACACCCTCGAACTTCTCTTACCCTTTCTCCATTGCGAGCTTTACCTTCGCGAGCCTTTCATTTATGTCTACCAAGACGTCCCTCGACTTTGATCTCTCCCTACCGGTCTTCTTCTCCTCTCCAATGTTGGTAGTCCCACTTGTTCTAGACATCTTTACCAAGCAATGATGAGTTCAACCTTTGGCTCTGATACCAATTGTCATAGACTTGGTCTTTTATATAACACCCCACTCTCATGAGACACGTACCCGACATCCTAAGTGATATCCAAATACATACCCCGCAAGGGTGGCATGTTATATCACTCACCTCACTAAATCATGGCATTATCATATAAAACATAAACATCATAATATTTTAAAACTGAATTCCTCATTTCATTTCATAAAAACCGAATATGTACATTGAAATTTTTACAAAATCCTCCAAGTATGTACATCATCGAAACCTAATACAAACACACTATTTGAAAGAGGAATTATACAAAAAAATGTATCTAATCCTTCAGTCTCAGTTGACCGACCTTTGAGTCATTTCTCTAATCCAAAAGTATAAGAACTATGCTTTTTATAGAGTCTCTCTATGACTAACGTGCTCTCTCAGTCTTGAAATGTCAACGTTGCAATTTTGGTGAGTTTTGCAAACTTAGTGAGGTAACCATCCTCGATAGTTCACTCAATTCTTACAAGGCATCATCATATACAAACACATAATTCACATCATCTCATTTATCATGTAGCATCACATATCATATTCAGAGTAATCATACTGATCATTTCAATCATTTATAATACACATATCAATTATAAATACAGTGCTCATAAGACTCACTTTCATTTATTATTTTGTTATGATTGAGTGCTTTTCACTAGCCCATATCCCTTGTGGATATCGAGCTTTTATTAGATAATGTCCCATATCCCTTAACGGATACTGGGTACAATAGCAACTAAGCCAAAGGCTCTTATCACATACTGAGCTTTAAGCTCTTTTTACTGGCAATTTTGATCATAACATCCTTTATCTTTTATGCATTTATGTAATGAAGTGCATCATTATATACTACATATCCTCCAGTTCCCGGCGAAATAGTTAACACCAGTGCTATAGTCAATCGATGTTTCAATTCCTCAAAGCTCTTCTGACAATTGTCATTCCATCTGAATGCTACATTCTTCCTTAGAAGTTTCATCTAAGGGGTTGAGATTAATGAGTACCCCTCGACAAACCCGGTAATATCCATCCAATCCAAGGAAACTTCAAATTTCTGATACATTCTTCGAAGCTTCCCACTTCATCACTGCCTCAACCTTCTTAGGATTCGCTTGTATGCTTTGTCCAGATACTATATGACCCAGAAATACTACTTGATCTAGCTAAAATTCATACTTACTGAATTTGGCATACAACTATTTCTCCCTCATAATCTATAAGATCACTCTCAGATACTTAGCATGCTCTTCTCTACTCTTTGAATATACTAAGATGTCATCAATAAACATAATAACAAATTGATC
>JANITX010000211.1:35771196-35782211 GCA_027564395.1 Erythroxylum ulei | reverse complement strand
TTTTTTTGGCCATTTGTTCACGTGGTCGAATAAGCAACAAGGAAGGTGGTTCATCCGAAAGAAACTTGATAGAGCCCTTGTGAATGATCTTTGGCTTCAGGCTTTTCCCACAAGTACAACTAATTTTCTGGATCCTCTCTTTTCCGACCATACGCCCATCCTGGTCTCAAGCTTGTCTCCACCTGTGGCCATTTACCATCCCTTTTGGTTTAATAATTACCTAGCTCAAGTTCCCGGTTTTTTTGAGGCTTGCAGGAACAGCTCTATGCACAGATGTCGGGGTACTAAGCAGTTCTAGTGTACGCAAAAAATTGAAAATCATCAAGCAGGAACTCAAACTTCTAAAGTCTTCCCAGGGCTCTACTGTTGAAGCAATCAATGTCACTAGGGGGAGTTGTCCACACTGCAAAATCTTTTATCTTCTAACCCTAGCAACCAAACTCTTATTGACAAGGAGAAGCTAGCTCTCAACCATTATCTTCAAGCAATCAATAACCACTCCTCCCTATTACAGCACAGAGCCAGAATCCAATGGTTATAGGACGGGGACCGTTGCTCACAATTCTTCTTTCATTTGATCTTATCTCGGCAGAATCGCAATAAGATATATTCCATTACTTCCCCTAATGGTACTGTTCTTCACAATCCGATGGATATTAAGGGAGAAGTGTTCCAGTTTTTTTGCTCCTTACTTGGAGCTGATTCTAGCCCTACTATTAACCTTGCCGATGTTCAGCCCCTCAATCTTAGACAAGTTTCTACTTTTGATTTGGACTTGTTAATTAAGACGGTGGAGGATAGTGAAATTAAGCACTGTGTCTTTGGTATGAATGGTAAGAAGGCTCCTAGGCTCGATGGCTTTAATGGTTACTTCTGTCAGCAATCTTGGCATATTATCAGTGGTTTTGTTAAGGAAGTCATACATGAGTTCTTTAGGAATGGGATACTTCTTAAAGAAATAAATAGAACTTTCTTATGTCTAATTCCGAAAGGGGCTGCTCCTTCCACCTTTGCGGACTATCGTCCCATTTCATGTACCAATTTTCTCTGTAAAGTGATCTCGAAGATACTTGCTGATAGATTGAAGCAAGTCTTGACACCTTTGATTAGTGATACCCAAAGTGCCTTTCTACCGGGTAGATATATCGGTGACAATATTTTTATTGTCCAAGAGCTATTGAAAGGTTACTCTACTTCTAATAGCCCTCCGAATTGTACCATGAAAATTGACTTTCATAAGGCTTTTGATAGTATCGACTGGCATTTTTTGCGATCTATGTTAACTGGATTTGGATTCTTATCACAATTTATCAAGTGGGTCATGGCTTGCGTTACCTCAGCATCCCTTTCGGTTTTGATTAATGGATCCCCTACCCCCTATTTCAAAGCCACATGAGGGATTAGACAGGGCGACCCTATTTCCCCATATTTATTTATCCTGGCTATGGAAATCCTCACTACTTTTATAAGGAAGGAGACTCTTTCCAATCCCAATTTCAAATACCATACAAAGTGCAAGCCACTTGGCCTCACTAACCTGTGCTTTGCAGATGACCTTCTGTTATTTTGCATGTGTATTGGTGTTCCCACATCTTCCTCTCTCAAGGCATTATCAAAGAGATTGAAAGGATCCTTAGAAACTTTTTATGGAGCCATTCGAATGGTACCCCGAGTGCAGCCAAGGTAAAGTGGTCCGATACTTGTTATCCAAAGCAAGAAGGTGGTTTGAATATCCTATCTATTAAAACTTCTAACCGCTTTTTGATTCTTAAAAGGCTTTGGTGGATTTTGGAGGATAAGAATACTTTGTGGATAAAGTGGTTGCATGTCTTCTTCCTTAAAGGAAACAGTAGTTGGGCTATCAAACCGAAAGGTCCATACTCCTTCTTTATCAATCAGCTTTTGAAATTAAAGGATGGTATTCAACAGGAGACTTCCTGTATTATTAAAGATGGGCAGTTGGTATCTCTTTGGTATGATAATTGGTATAGTGGAGGCCCTTTAATTCAGCAGGTTAACGCTTCTAAAGCTTTTCCATTGTTTCCACTAAAAACACAGATGATGGCATTCATTGATGGGAACTCGTGGAACCTTCCTAGAACTCTATCCCATCTCCAGCCCAACTATCCCCCTGCCCCTCAGGAATCTGACACCTTCTTTTGGAAAGGTATTTCTACCAAGCACCTGACTAATAGACTCATTAGTGACAACTTGTGTAGACACAGACCCACTGTTCCTTGGACAGATACTGTCTGGAGTAGCCATTTAACACCAAAGATCTTCTTCATCTTTTGGTTAGCCATTCAAAATAAGCTTTCCACAGTGGACCGCATTCCATTTGTGAAAATGGATCAATCCTGCCCCATGTGTTCTCTGCAGCTTGAATCATGCTTGCACCTCTTTTTCGAATGCCCTTTCCCCAACACTATTTGGGCATACGTCACTGCTTTATGCTCTTGGATAGATCCAGGTTCAACTCTTGTTGATATTATCACTTGTATTTCTTCCCTTTCTACGCTTAGAAGACCGGTTCTTATTGTTGTATTGGGCGTTTGTATTTACTCACTTTGGAGGGGACGAAATCTTAGTTACTTCCAGAACAAATCTTCCTCAAAAGATAACTTGATCTCCTTGATCATATCAGAAATTCATGAGATTGTTTTGTCAAAGAATCTCCATCTTACTTGCAATTCCAATGCTTACACAGTTTTACGCCTTTAAAAATCAGTTTGTCGCTGGTATTGTTATGGTATGAGGCACTCATCTTTTGTGCTGAAGATTTTTGAAAGTCAAAAGCATGATGTAGCTACTGCTATCTATTATTTATATATGTTGTAGTCGTTTCTATTGTTGATTTGTAGGATAAGGGCTATTCCTTATCTTAAAACTTTGTATTTAACTCTTCTTCCATTAATTTAATTTCTTATTTAAAAAATATTTAAAAAATTAATTAAAAAATTTTAAACTTAATTTCTCATAAAAGAGAGTTGTATTAAACAACACCATGAGATTTAGGTGTATAACTATCAATTATTTATTTCTTCAACGTAGTATTTAGAAAATTAATTAAACGTATATTGTAATGAACTTGGTTTAAGTTATAGCTAGTATTATAAATTAAACTATAATTGTTACAAAATCTTCATAGTGCACCTACCAAGATTTATAAGTTAGTAGAAGATAAAGTAAGAGTATATTTTTATGAATATTAAAATTTATCAAAAATAATTGTGGTTGAACTTGCATTTTAATAAAAATCTAAAATGGACCTTTATTGATTAAAATTTTAAAGAGAAAAAGAAAAAGAAGGAACATCTTTGTATACATATTCCTCGACCAGAGAGGCACGGTACAGAAGTAATATTCTGATAGTGCTTAAATTAACCGTGTTTGAATTTAAATCAGTTCTATCAAGTTTATGTATTTCAACCAAACATGTTATTTGAAGATTGTTTGTGTAAAACTAATTTCATTTTGTGAACTCTGGACTTACAATCGTTTTGAAATTTTGATAATTAATTATTGTTTCGATTCTATTCAATTAAATAAAAACAGCGTATATAAAAAGATTAGACACAAGCTTCGTAACTTCACTACAGAAGCAAACAATAGACTTGAATCGACGGGTATCAAACCAAATTGCTTCTATTCAATTAAATAAAAACCAACCTATATAAAAAGATTAGACACAAGCTTCGTAACTTCACTACAGCAGCAAACAAGACTTGCAATCGACGGGTATCAAACCAAATAGCTCGTAACCCAAAAAAATAACCAAATAGCTAAATGTAGGGCGCTGTTTTAAAGTTTTTTAAGCAAAACAAGAGGGAGCTTCTGTCTTTTGCCTCCAGTCAAAGGAAAGGAAAATTCCGAGCAATGAGTACTGAAGAAGCAAAGAGAAGCATCACCGGAAGTCTGCTCGTGAAACCCAACTCCGACGACCGGAAACTCTCTCCGATCGTGGCACCACCCCCCACCAAGAAAATCATCATAAAAAACGCTGATATGAAGGAAGAACTGCAAAATGAGGCGGTTGATATTGCAATCGCTGTTAGTTCTCTCTATAGAAATTTCTTTTAAAGTTGGCCCCTTTTTTTTTTTTTTTGATTGGATTCTCATCTGGGCATTTTGTAGTTTGTTCTGTTTTTGAGCTTTTCACTATTGTTTTTGACTTGGTTCAGGCTTTTGAGAAGCACAATGTAGAGAAGGATGTAGCAGAGCATATAAAGAAGGAGTTTGATAGAAAACACGGTCCCACGTGGCATTGCATTGTTGGTCGCAATTTCGGTAATCAATCCTCAAACTCGCTGCTGTTTTTCGCTATTCCCACTTGGCGTTGCCTTAGATTTAGCACTTGTGACTTTGTTTTTTGGGCACTTAAAGTGACCTGTGGAACATTATTTGCTTTATTTCTTTTTTGGGTTTGCTGCTTACTGGATGAGAAGCGTTATGCTATAGTTGGGAAGTAGAAATGATAGATCTACTCTTTGTTTGGAGGATGTACACTTGTCTTCACTGTAGATGCTTTAACGAATGATCGTTTTTACCCCAAGTGAACTGCGGGTGAGAGTTTTTGCTTCAAATTTCTGAACAGTGTCCTGTAGTTGAATGCTTGAAATGAAATTATGATTGGATGAATGTGATGTGTGATCATATAAAGCAGAATTGAGGTTTTTCCTGTAAGGCTAAGACATGGAACAGATCCTGAGCCATCCTTAATTTTCCCATGAGAATGTTTATTAAGTGACAGACTGAGCTTGGGAGCAAGATGGCTAAGCCATTCACTTTTGAACATTCACTGAGGATACTGATATTAAATTGGAAATTTGATCTTCTTCTTTCCATTATATGAGCAGGTTTACTAAACTGTTAACTTACTGATCCCAGCGAATGGTGATTGAGTAGATTTATCTCATTCCATGCCACTGAAAATTATTTGTCTTTGAACTGAACTTGAGGACAACAATTAATTTGGAATTGGCTTCTTGATTTCCTCTTGGCTTCTACCTGCAGCAATGTTAGTAAAAACGACCAAGTTTTTGCTTCATGGTAGTCTAAGAATGTTGAAAGGATTTATTGTCCTTCTTGTTGAAAGGCTTACCTCACCCCCAAAAGCTAGCGCAATAAGGGAGGTTTGCATACTATTATAATTTATAAATGACTGAATGCACTCACACTTGTCCAATGTGGGATTCTTGACACACACCCCTCAGCCTAAGGTAGGGCTGGACATTTGCTGGGCATATTGGATAAAGGGATAGAACCGGGCATTGCCCCAAACTATCGAGACAAGCGGGCTCTGATATCATGTTGAAAGACCTAACTCACCCCCAAAAGCTAGCTTAAGAGGGGAGGTTTGCACACTATTATAAATGATTGAATACACTCACACTTGTCCGATGTGAGATTCTTGACACTTCTCTTCACCTTATTTTGTGGGATTGCAATGGGGATCAAGGGATCTTACCGTGTCTAATTTGATTCTAGAATATCTGCTTCTCACAATCTAAAGTTGGCATCCTTGGGACTACACTATTAGTACGTACAACATAGTTTGGCAATGGAAATACTGCAAGATCATGCACTTGTGTTAATGTTATTTCTGGTACCACTTATAAGGTTCAGTTAATCTTGGTGTCTCTGAGATCTTATATTTGCATATTAAAGCAGGTTTAAACATCCTTCTGCATGAAAGTTGATATTTGAGCTTAACCAAAATTCAATATGAATGCAGACTATCTGATTGCAAAATTGAGATAATTATGTAAATATAACATGTTTTCATCTTTATCTGGATAATGCTACTTAAGCTCGAAACTCTTCGACGTGCTTAATCCTATTTCTAATGGGTTACTGTTTGACCCAGTCATCCATTCCTAAGCTTAAACTCTGTAATGAACGTGAGATTTTACTTCAGATTGTCCATATCTTTCTAGTTGGAGAATGGCAATCCTTTGTTTTTTTTTTTTCCACAGCACAACCTTCTCACTGGTTCTTCCTAGGATAAAGTTCAAGGTTGCTTATAAAATCAACTGGAATATATTTTTATTGGAAGCTGGAATAGAAATTTAAGATTGCTATCTATGGTTGAACAACTGGAAGAAGAATCTAGAAGCACCATTTTTGGTACATAGTATCTTAATATAGTTGAAATTTGAAACTTTTGTTTAAATAGATATTTCCAACAAACAAAGTTTTTGTACCTGAAAGTTTAATTGTATTAGCAATTTAAACTACTCCACTTAGGATTCCAACATTGAAGCATTTAACTATGTTTTATGGAGATGTACTGATTCAATGGGGAAAAATAGTACTGATATTTTCATGATATATGTCTATTGCTTCAATTGTGGGAAAATGATTCTTTGAAGAGTTAGATGGGGTGCCGTTTTCAACAATAGTTTCTGTGATGCTGTGGATGTGATATCAGAGTTTTATCAGTTTCTGTTGAAGACTGAATTCACGAAACATTTTGTTATGATGTTGCGGTAGAGAAATACATAACAATATCTTTAAGGGAATTGATCTTGTCAAAAATGAATGTTTCATGATCAATATTGCTGGTTGCTTAGAGAAAATTCCACCCTGCATTTGTTATTTTAAAGTTTCAATAACATCCTGCATCTTTTTATTTGCTTTCTATGTTGCCATCTACAGGTTCATACGTGACACACGAGACAAACCACTTTGTTTACTTCTATTTGGACCAGAAAGCTGTTCTGTTATTCAAATCTGGTTAATCATGGTGACTGCGGAGATGGTGGCGAGAAGTTTATGAGGCTATACATAGTGCCTGTATGTATTAAGTGAAAGCCACAGGAATGGAGACTCTAGCTAGACAATCACTTGTATATTGCATTTACTTGTAACGTGTTTGAGCGGGGACAAATTGCAGCTCTAACTAATCAATTTTGTGTGCCATTTTCAGATGCTGTTGTTGGTTTCCCTGATTTTTACTGTTATTGTTGTCTGGCCCCGCCGAAACTAGAATGATTGGAAACACATTTTGAATAGAAGGGCAACAGTCACCATTCTTCACGTAAATGTGTAGACAAATCTTGTGAGTGCAGGATTAGATTTTAGGAAGCTTTTCTCTTCACCATTTTTTTTTTCTTTTTCTAATCTCAATCTCATTCCATTAAAAAGGAAGAGAAGTATATATTCTTGGGATTGTCTTCGTAGTGCTACTGGTAAGCATCAGCGTACAACTGTCGCTTTTCCAGGTAGGGGATTTGGATATGAAGACAAGTGTAACCCTATTTATTCCATAAAAAACCATCAGGCCCCACAACTCCTATTTATTTTGGTTTGTCCTCTTATTTATTTTGATTCCAACTACATCAAAGCCGCATAGTAAAGTATAAGATTCCATGGTCCCAAGTCCTTGGATCTTTTTATCATATCAGCTTCTCAACACAATTGTACATTTTTTGTGACAACATATTATACATTTCACTCAGCCTATGTCACGAAATTCTTCCCATTGTTTTCCAGATTCAGTCCTTGTTCTCCAAGCTAGCTTTGCCTCTTATTTCCCATTGTTTTCTAGATTTAAGAGGTGTGGCTCAATGGTTGAGAGCAGAGCTTAGTTTTCATTAGGTCTTATGTTTGATTCCATGCTAGCTCCTTCTAAGATTCTGGACAGTCAAAGTTTTACATGTAAGTGGAGAACTAGTTAAGTCATCGATGATGAAGTGCGCTCGCTTGGCCGCCTGTGAGGTAATGTGCCAATTGGATCTTTGGAGAGGTGTGCTCGTTTGGCCCGCCTACGGGATTTCCTCGAATTAAAAAAAAATGTTATCATATAGTTTGACAATATTAGCACATGCCATTGAACTCGTCCTCTATCCTGATTATACAATTGATGATTTAATATCGTTTTAGTTATTTCTTACCATTCCTTTTCCTCGTTTAAGTTGTTACTGTTAACCTTAACATTAATGTTCTTTGTACATTTGGTTCAATTTTGAGCTGGGGTGGGAGTGGTCTCTAGTCCCATTAAACACATCTACTTGCCCCCTGCATCTTTATGCCGTGGGTTCTTAACAATGAACTAAAGAGCGGCATTAGGACCAAACCTTAACTCTTTTCTAGGACAAGTAGTACTGCTATTTTGCCACTAACAAACAAACTATAGGACAAGTACATGCAACCATGCCATGCAAAAGGATACCTTATTCACTAAGAAATACAAGAGAAAAAAATGTAAAGTTGAATTTGCTTTTTAGACAAAACGGTCTCTTATGGGACCATAAAGTTGTTCTCTTGATTCCCTTACCATCTTCTCCAACAAAATTGTTCCCTCTAAGTGGCACACTGTCCTCTGAGTGCGCAATCTAAGGTATTACCTCTACAATTGCACTAATATGCGCGCATCAGAAGCATCCAACCCTATTTGCCATTCATCGCCATCCTTCGTAGCAACCAAACAAGAGAGTTGTCTGTCCCAAGAAAATGATAGCACCCTTTATATTTTTACCTTAAAGCTCTTGAATCAATGAGAACGAAACCGCAACAGTTAACTAATGTAAACACCGTAACTTATCACATTCATTTAAAGCTCGTCTACCTAGAAGCTATATATATCCTTTTAACCGTCCTTTAGATTTTTAACGTGTAATTAGGAAGCAATCAAACCATGAGCTCCCATCGGTTGAGCTCATCATATGAAATGCCGCCTTTAATATATTTTATGCTTCCGTTCAAAATAACAAAATCAAAGAGGGCGACAATCTCACTTCCAAAAGGTAGACAGGATAAAACTTGATTATAATTATAGAAGGACGACCAATAAACGAAAACAAAAAACTACCCTACTTCTGTTCGTTTTATCGGTCTCTCCTTCTTTAGTCCTCATTCCCACAGGTTTCAATAGACGAAACCACCCTCCGGTCGGTTTCTCGTGCTTTTCCGGTTGCGAGAGGAGACTGATGATGACGATGATGAAGAAGAAGACGAAGAAGGGGCAGAGCTTGGTCTCATGGCCGTCAATGAACAGTTCCCTTTCCTTAGGCTGTCTTCCTCGTCCATAAATATCTGCTTGCACCTACACTCCACGCTACAAAACGCTCTGTCTCCTCTACATAAATCAGGAAACAAGAAGTTAAATGGATATATAACACAAAAATAGACGAAACCCATTAAAAAGATTAGCCAAAAAACAAACAAAAAGATCCCATCTATAGGTTGAAAATTAAAGTGCTTGAGCCTTCACGGGTTAAGATCTGCGTGCTTCGCAGAAAATAAAAGAACATGGCAGCAGCTTACTTGTACATGTATATATCCTTGGCAGGCAAGAGCTTTTGGCTGCAAAGAAAGCATTGTTGAAGAAAAGAAGGGACTGGGAGAGAAGAGTAAGAGGTAGAAGAAGAAAAAGGAGAAGGCTTGGCGATAATCATAGTGGCTTTGTTGATAACTTGTGGAGTTTTCTTGTTAACACCACTCTTCTGGGGCTCTAAGACTACACTTAAACCTACCATATCTCATTATAACCCTCGACAATACCTCTCTCTATCTATGTAGAAGAAGACGCTTCCCTGGTTTATATGAAACAGTTGAAAATCAATAGGAATGAGAGAGAGAGAGAGAGGGAGACGCAGTAGTGGGTCAGTGACAGCCGTGAAGGATTATTACTAAGAACTACGATTTGGCTTCTAGTACCTATTCAGGGCCACGTATCTGTTTATAGTTTCCATTTCATTTTTCGCTCTTTCTTTTCCCACTGCTCCGCTGCTTTCTTCTGCTCATTGTACTTAACCACTTTTAATTTGCAATTCCCTTGAACCACTTCGTGGATGTTACACCTGGCTTATTTATAATGTGAAAATTGGTGAATATATGAAACAGTACATACTGCTCTAAGCTTATGGAATCTAAAAAATATGCATACATTGAAAACATTTATACTACCTTAACTATGGCTAATAGTTCTAAATATATATGAAATTGTCGTTTGAATTTGTTTTGTGGTAGAAATTGTTTGCTTTCAAGTAGTTAAATCTTAATATTATATACCATACTAGATTCAATCAATGGAGTAACGTTAGAAAAAAGAAAAGCTTACAATTCTAATGTTAAGTGTTGCATATATGAAAATGATTCAGATTGTTTTTTTTATTATTACCAACGTAATCATGTTTTTTAAGTCGCCTATGAATTATCAATCAAGAAAAGCGCTAAACCACTAATATCTTAATCCAAAATCAATTAGGAAATTGTTGTCCTTTAACCGTAACCATGTTGTTGAGCAGTATAAAATTTCTTAAACTATACTCAGGTATTGACTAGACGACTTGTCACAAAACCTAAACATATCCAAGGCAATATATCCACACATGCTCGAACGGGGAGGACAGTGCATGAAACATTCTAAACATTCATTGAGGTTGATATTGAATTTTTAATATGGACATAATGTAGAGTCCACTATTAAGAATTGGGCTTGAATCAATCATTGTTTAAATAACTAGAACTAATTATTTGGATAGTTGACCCTTACCACTTATAAACCCTTTAGTATTTTCATGTCTAGGCAATATGAAACACTCTAATATGAAAATGTTAAAGGGTTTATAAGTGGTAAAGGTCGATAATGGTTGACCCAAGCCTAATTCTTGTTAATAGGCTCTACACTCTACCCATATTTAAAAATTCAATATGGTATCAGAGCAGGTTTGGTCCGGATTATTAATTTCTCGATTGTCCGTCTGGATGTTCAGTCCCAACGGCCTGGTCCAGTTACTATTGCGTTTATTTCAAGTGACAACTGGATGTCCAGTCCCAGTTGCACTTGCGGGAAGTGTTAGAATATCCCATATTGACTAAACATGAAAATGTTAAAAGGTTTATAAGTAGTAAGGGTCAACTATCCAAACAACTAGTTTTAGTTATTTGGACAATAGTTGTGTTGGGACCCGATCTCGGGATCGGACCCTAACTGAAAACACAACGAAAAACGGAAAACCAAAGAAAGCGAATCATTACAAATCAATCGGAGATCGGATAACAAAGGCGGA
>JANITX010000211.1:35618976-35629038 GCA_027564395.1 Erythroxylum ulei | reverse complement strand
GCTACTCATGTCACAACTGTCATTATCAAATCATGCATTCGTGTATAAAATGCATCACAATAATATGCAATCATTCAGTATTGAAATGCATATATATATATATATATATGATGCACGAACAAAACCCAACGCATTTGCTTTATCCCTCCTTAAGCACATATATACTCAAATTTCGGGTTCTAACCCTTAATATGGGGACAGGATGTTACAAAAACAAAGAGGGTTTGGGCCTAGTCCAACCGGTTCATCCTCATAAAGACCATCTTCAAGAAGAGAATTAGTCTCTTAAGGCTAAATTAGAACGTAATGAACAAAACTTACAATGTAACGGAAAACAGTTGGTGAAGCTTTAAAAGTTAGTCAAAAGAATTACATGACCTTAATTATGTAAGAAATAATGATGTTGAAAATGAATCTTAGCCATTAAACTAATATTTGTATTTTTATTTTGTATATAAATACTTTTTAAATTGTAATTAAAATTTAATGATATTTTATTATTTATATACAATGCTTCTAATTTTTATTTTTTTCATTATATTTTGTATAATAAATTATAAAACAAAAAAACTAAAAATTACATACAATAACATGGATTAAAAATGTTACCAATAATTATAAATAATATGATAAAAGATTTAGTAATAATGTGTATCAGAAATTTCAAAACATAGTGAAAAAGATTTGACTACGTTTTCAAAAAGGTAGCTAAAAATATTTGATTAAGTTTCTATTTTGATTACGTTTCAGAAAAAGTAGCAAAAGAAATTTGGCTACATTTTCAAAATCGTTACCAATCACTTTTGTCTACGCTTCTCTTTTGTCCCTAAAAATTGTTAGCTATATTTCTGAAAACGTTGCTAAACACTTTTACCTATGTTTTCGAAAATGTAGTTAATAATATTTAGCTACAAAAATGAAGCGTAGCAAAAACTTATTGACGATGATTTTCTCAATAGCTTTTCACTACTTAAATAGATCATAGTGAAAAAGAATTAGTGACCATTTGGGGAAAATGTTGCTTATAGTTTTTCCCTACGTGGCTTTAGATATGATTTTGCCAGCAGTTTTAAATCGTCACTAATTATTATTTTTGTCGATTTTTGGACATTTAGCGATGAAAAAAATCGTTGTTAAAATTCTCTTTTGTTGCAGTGTAGCTCTTTCAGAGCTTAAGCCTATTTATAATAATGTTTGTACTATTTAGTAATTTAATTAAAACAAAATTATAATTTCAACTAAATTTTATTTGGAATTGTAGTTAATTCTAATTAAGTATCAATTAAGTCTAAATAAGATCAAATATCTCATACTGATCCTTATTTATTAAATATTTCATATTTAATTCTAAAGTTTCTTAAACTTTACAAGTTTAATTTGATTAAAATTTCTTTTTTCTCTCTTCTACCTTTTTTGTACGTGAACCATAGATTCCTAAACATGTTGAAAATGGATATAATTATAACCCTAAATCATAATTAGGATTATATAAATTAAATTATTTTAATTTATCTTTAATTTTCTAATTAAATAATTTATATTTAAATAACAAGATTGACGTCTAATAATGTATTATGACTACCTAAATATTAGGAATATTAAAATATTTTTGATTAACCTTTCCATGCCTATTTTTTTGGTATAATTCAATCATATCATATAATGTTTCGATCAGATATAAAACATGTAATTAAAATCTACTCTATTAGTGTCTAATTATGTTAACTTTATACTATTAGTAATTGATTCAGTTAATAATATTTGAAAATTATTCTCAAAGTGTCAATCTACCTTGGTCAATGATTTTTTGAATTTAATGTTAATTGAAAATAACCAATGTTTTAAAAATTAGACTAGGTATTGAACTGGTCAAAAAAATTGTTTCAGTTTTAAAGGGTATTAAACAGTTATAAAACCAGTATATAATAAATAAAAAGTAAAAAGTATAAGAATAATTAAAAATAAAATATTTTATTTAAATAAAAGGAGTACTTCAATGTGCTAAGTTTACACATACATGTACTGCTAATCTTAAAGTTTCCACATGAAACATATTCTAATAACATATCACAAATGATAAACAATCTTAATCCTACTGGGGACACTAGAGTTGCAAGGGTCTTTTGATTATCCCATATGACTAGAACATGAATCTGATCCTTTTAAAATGACTCACATATGGCCATAACTAAGTTGCAGACCAGGTTATTGCAGACAGCTAATAACTTAAAACCCACGATTCCACGAATCCCTAAAGCGAGCGCGAGCGAGCGAGCGAGAGAAGTATCCATACTGACCAGTCGTTACCATCTCCCACGCCTTGTCTCCCTTCCGTCCCATCCCCTCCCTAAAAACGAAGCTTTTGAAATGTTATTACCACCATTTGAACGCAAGTCCAAATGAATAGATATCCTCATCTCCCAAATTCTTGATAGCATTAAAGAGTTCGATATATAAATTGGTTACACAGTAGTTCTAACCTTTTCTAGTTATTACTATCATTTTGTCTTTATGTTTAAAAACTTTACACCTCTTTTGTTTCGTTTCAAAAGGTATCTTCTAAACACAAGAGATTTAACTTTTATTTTTTATTAATACATTTTCTTTTTTCTTTTTTTCAAAAAACAACAACACTTTTTTCCTTCCTAAACAACCCCTGTCCACTTCCAAAATTCACCACCCAGCCCTCTTCTGCACGTTGTAGAATGACAAAATCCTCCACCTCATTATTGAGCCCAACGAGTTAAAATTATTTCCCCATCATCTTATCTTCGAACTTCTGCAACCTACTTGACAAAATCTCTGGTCTAGTCGGTCGCGCTAAGCCCAAGCCCAGACTGGAGTGTGCTAGGTCCAGGCCCATACATCGACGACCCATTCGTAGGTGGTAATCTCCCATGCATACGTGAAGACCTAAACCTAGCAGGTATTCTGGGTATATAAGGTGCAGTTTCATCATAGAAAAGGTACGACATTGAAAACCCTGATTTCCTCTGTTCTTAGCCACCTAAACTCCCACCAAAAGACTGACTTGAGCATCGGAGGGGCTTGCCGGCAATCAACCCCCGGCATGCCTTTTGTTGTTTTGTAGGTGTTCTTTAGCTAAGGTTAAGCAGAATCATGGATCCAAGCGACAACGTCTAGCCCCATCAAAATCAGACAGAACCAGAATAGATAGATAATTATAGAATAGTTTAGTGACAGGATAACGAAAATTTATATTCTAAATCCTTATCCTGCACTTTCTATTTAAGATATACGCAGTCGATTAACATTTTCCAGGCTTATTGGTTTCATTATTTTGCTTATTTAATTCAAAATCTCGTATCGTGTTTTCTTTGTTATTATAGCTATATTAGTTAAAAAGACAAAAATAACCCTAAGATTGGCATATTTACAATATCTAAATTAAATCTTATTATTTTAGAAATATTTAAATTAAACTTTATATTAACAGAAAAAAATGATCTAAGCATAACGTTTTTGGTGCACTGCTACTTCATCATTGATGTAACAAAATTATATAATATTTTAATATTATTATAGATCTTACATTGATACATAAGCACCATATGACATTGTAGTATTCAATTATCTAAAATTAATAACTAAAACATTGTCCTTTGCACTTTGCACTTCAAATACAGGTTTGTTGAAAACAATATCGCTTATCAAAATACGTAATAAAAACATCAGTTTGAAAACAATGTCGTTTCTTAAATACATAAGCATATTAGCACCTATTTGAGATTCAATTCAACTATGCATTGCTTAGGTTCAAAATTCACATACAAGTCATCATGCATGTCTTAGGATATTCTAATTCCATTTGAGAGATATGATTTCCCTAACTTACTTCAAAAGAAGGTGTAAACTCCTTTACTTCAACAATCCTTATTACGAGCTCCTCGATTCACAACTCTCGAGCTTTATACATAAAAAAGAACATACAATGTATTTACTACTCAAACATATATTTCATATTTATATATCATTACATAAGTATATAAAACACAATATCACTCTCCTTAAGCTATAGGATTCGACTATTAAACTTCCCACATGGTTACTTCCTTACTATTCACATTAGCTTTTCTTTTGCATTTTCTAAGGCATTTTTTTGGACCTTGGAAAATTTTTCCTTTAAGTAAGCATGATTTCAAACAAATTTTGGAGTTTAGATAGATTTAATTTTTGGAACTATAATGGTGCCAAGGTTAGTAGGATTTGTTGAATGGATAAATGACAGTAAAGTGTTGATGTAATAAGGATGTAATAAGGACATTTTTGGGAGATCACTTGAGCATAGAAGAGCATAAGCTTATAAGGAAGGGTAAGATGGACTTTTTGGGCTTATTAAGGGTAGAAATAGAAAAAGGATGTGTTGTTTTGCTTGTTAAGAGGTAAAAAAACGTGATTTGAAGAGGGAGAAGAGTGAGGAAACAAAAGTTAGAGAGAGAAGAGAAAAGTTTTGGTGGAAGAAGGAAAGAGGAGAGATCAACTTGTTGAGGTGGGTTAACCATCTTTTCTTTTACTCTAAAGGAAAGGGTTTGTGTTGGAAGAAGATGGATTTTGGGAACCCAATTGATGTTAGGGTTTCTAAGTTAGGCCTAGGTTTTTCTAACCTAGATAGGTGATGGGTAGGTTAGATTTGAGTTCAATCTTTTTGCATCCGTTGAAATTGTAGGACTTTCCTGTTAAGTTATAAATTTGTTTGGAATGTTGTTTGATCGGAACCTTGGTTATTATAGGGGACCAAGGGAAGCCTACCTAAGAGCAAAGGTAAAGGTAAGCTTGACTTAGTTTTCGCAAGCTAACTAGGTGGGTAATATGTTTATAGTTTTGTGTGATTGGGCAGATTCTTGCATATATGGGAACATGTGTTAAATGTTATGTATTAAAAAGATGCAAGGCATTTTGTTTGATTATGTGATTAATTGTTTGAAACTGATTTGTTGAAAATTCATGATGAATGTTGAATTTGGTCATACCCTGAAAGAAGCAAGATTTTTTATATAACTAAATTATGATTTTTGATCAATTTTATGCCTTAACATCTGTCATGACATTCTATATAACTGAAAAGAAAGAAGAAAAAGCATGAAAGCATATCATTTTGATAAAATGAATCTGAGCATGATTATGTGCTTCTGTTTAGGCGAGAGTGGAATCATTCTATTTGTTACATACACATCAACAAGAGCCTTCTCCTGGCTGCCCGCTTGTGGCATATGAGCTCTGAAATGGACTCATTCTGTTCACGGGGTGAACTTCGTTTTCCTCATTCTGTTTCACGGAACCCTCGAGCCGTCTGTTGTGCATTGCATCTTTAAATGATCAAGCATGAAGCATATTGAGTGTTATATGATTGAGCAAAATTGATGAATGTTTAAATTGCTTGAATAAAGTATGAATGCTATCTAGATATATTTATCTACATACAAATGCTTGACTTTGGTCAATTTCCATGGCTATAAATATGTTAGCCACTGAACTGTGTAGCTCACCCCCCATTTCCTTCTTAAGTGCAGATCGAGAAAATCAGTGATCCTTGTAGGGCAATTGGATACTCCAAGCTAGCTAGGCGTCTTTTGTATTTAGTTAGTAGCATTTGGATAGCTTTATAAGCATATCAAACATTGAACATCCATATGTATTTGTATTAAGCTTTTGATGAGCGTGTTGATTTGTAATTAAAGCTGAATTCAAATGGTGTTTAGTGTTGTAAATGAAATATGATTCCTTCTGCTTATGCCCTCTTTTTCCAAGTTTTATTTTGCATTCCATATTTCGGGCCTGTTATAAGGGTAGAATTCGAGTTCAAGCTCTTGGAGAAAAATCTAGAATAATCTAAGTTGGATCAGACAAATCAACTCCTTCGTCTTAGTATGACGTCAGCATCATTTTAGTATGACTTCAGCATCATCTTAGTTTTCTTTCGTCTTAGTTTTGGTACCTAAGATGCTTCGTCTTAGTTTTGCGTTTTAGCATGACGTTAGCATCGTCTTAGTTTTGCATATTAGTATGACGTCGGCATCGTCTTAGTATGATGTCAACATCGTCTTAGTCTTTTTTCATCTTAGTTTTGGGACCTAAGATGCTTCGTCTCAGTTTTGCATCTTAGTATGATGTCAGCATCGACTTAGTATGACGTCAGCACCGTCTTAGTTTTCTTTCGTCTTAGTTTCGGACCTAAGACGCATCGTCTTAGTTTGACTTTTGTTGCATGTTAGTTTGATCTCCGTTTCGTCTTAGTTCTCCTTTGTCTTAGCTCTGTTTCATCTTAGTTTTCCGCTTCATCTTAGAACGGTTCATCTTAGTTTGTAACTAAGACGCTTCGTCTTAGACTGTTTCATCTTAGAAATTTTGCTTCGTCTAAGTTTTTATGCATTGTTCATCTTCTACCTTCTGCTCCATTCTTGATTCTTTTAGAGGCCAAATCTCACTACGAGATCTTCATGAAAGTTGTAGATTTAGAATTTTTCTTTTAAACCGTCCAAAAAACAAAGTTATTTCTCTATGAGTAGAGCCACGAACATGTTGGATCCATTTGGCCAAAACTTTCCCGCCTGTCCTCCGTTTGATACGATTCTTAAAGGATTGGATTCCTACCTTGTTTACCTACCTTTCCATAGGAATTTTTTTAGCCTCTGGTGTTGAGTTAATTTAATTAGGAAGGGTTCGTTGAGATAACCCTACCATGAAACCCGCTCACATTTTTGGCTCCGGTTCAATTGTTGGGCATCGGAAATAGGGCCCAGCATCTTGTGGTATCAGAGCCCTAGGTTTTTCCTAGGCTTAGTATGCATAATAGAGATGAAGTGTTAGGTTATGTGGGTACAGGTTGTTTTGTTAAACTGATTGATTGCATTAAATGGCATGCACATCATGCATACATGTAGGGAAATAGGATTAAGATCAATTGTAAACTAATAGTTAGTGTTTGCATTGAAGGAGTGAGATGTCACCTCGTAAAAGGACACAAGGAATATTGCAAGGATCAATTGCACCTGACTCTCTACCAAGGGAGGAGAGTATTGATGAATCTGTAGGCCCAGGAAATGCTGAGGCTTCGGTAGGGCAAGGTAGTGAGCCCGTTCAGTCACAGTCACTAGAGTCTCCTCTTCCACAAGAGCAACCGTTGGATCCGAGGATGTTTCAGTCATTTGCTCAGGCCATAGGCCAGATGCCACAACCTTTTTCTCCAGCTCTAGCTAAGAAAGGAAAACAGTTTGACATACTTAGGAAGTATAGGGCAGTAGATTTTTATGGGACAACGGTTTCAGAAGAAGCCGAGACTTGGTTGAGAAAGACCGAAAGGATACTGGATCAGATGGAGTGTGAAGATGATGAGAAGGTGGTGTATGCTGCTAGTTTGCTTCAGGGAGATGCTCTACATTGGTGGGAGAGTGTGTCAGGGAGCCAAATAAGACCGCCAGTGTTGGCATAGAAAGACTTCTTAGCAGTGTATAAGAAGAAGTACCTATCTGAGGTGAATATTCAACAAAAACAGAGGGAGTTTCTGAGTCTCACCCAGAGAGAGATGACGGTGAGTGAGTATGAGCACCGATTTACACAGCTATCCCGATATGCAGCTGAGATAATGATGAGAGGCAACCAAGTGCCGTAGGTTTGAATCGGGTTTGCATCTAGCCCCCAAAGAGAAAGTGGTGGTGTAGAATTTTTGTGACTTTCAACAGCTAGTTGAGGCGGCTTTGAGGGTTGAGAACATAGAGAATATAAAGAGTGTTGTGAATCAAAAGAGAAAGGGAAGAGAGCAGTTCAAGCAGGGAGGTAATACTAGTACTCTTATGCCAGAGAAGAGTGCTAGGCCTTTCCCTGTACAGTATGAGGAGAGGAGCAGTGGTATAAGCAGGTCTCAACCAATGAGGACTTCTATTGTTTCCCATCAAGCCTCAACGGTGGGAGGTAGTAGAAGGGGAGAAGGGGACAAGTCATCCGTCCCTTAGTGCGACCATTGTGGTAAGTTTCATAGAGGAGAGTGCTATAGGTTGACGGGAGCTTGTTTCAAATGTAGAGAGAAGGGGTACATGGCTAGAGAGTGTCTGCGCTATACAAGAAGAGAGAGAAAATAGATGCAAGTTTTGAAAAGAACTGAGGCAGTGGGGCAATAGACTGCAACTGAAGCTGGCAACTCTGATGTAGTAAGGAGAGTGAACCCTCCAAGAAGACCAAGGGGGCAAGCACTAGCCAGAGTGTTTGCAATGACACGGGAGGATGCAGAGACCACTATAGAAGTGGTGACTGGTATGACAAAATTATTCGATGATAATGTGATTATTTTGATTGATCCAGGTTCTACCCACTCTTCTGTTCCATTGGATAGAACTATGTTTGGTAAAGAGGTGAGCCCATTGGATACCCCTTTGATGGTGAGTATTCCCATCGGTCAGTGTATTGTTATTAGTCAAGTGTATAAGGACTATAAGTTATGTATTGGTAAGGAACACTTAGTGGTGGATTTAATGCCCTTTAAGATAGGATGCTTAGATTTAATTTTGGGTATGGACACTTTAAAGAAGTACAATGCCCATCTGGATTGTAAACAGAAAACAGTGGAGTTTGAATTGGAGGATGGAAGAAAGGTGATGTTGATAGGAGATAGGAAATTGAGCTCATCGAGAATTGTTTCAGCTTTGATGGAAGAGAAAATGATGAGAAAAGGGTGTGAGGCATTTTTGACCTATGTGGTAGACACGTGGGTAGATAGAGGGAAGTTCGATGATATGCCAGTAGTAAAAGAATTCCAAGATGTCTTTCTCGAGGAGTTACAAGGACTACCACCACCTAGGGAAATTGAATTTCCCATTGAACTTCTTCCGAGCACAATGTCGATCTCAATTCGCCTTACCGAATAGCTCCGGCGGAATTGAAAGAGCTTAAGGAGCAATTAGAGGAGTTGATGGAGAAAGGGTACATAAGGCCGAGCTCTTCGCCCTGGGGAGCTATGGTCCTTTTTGTAAAGAAGAAAGATGGATCGATGAGGATGTGTGTGGATTATAGGAAGCTTAATCATACCACTTTCAAGAACAGATATCCGCTTCCACGCATAGATGATTTGTTTGATCAGTTGCAAGGGGCAAGGGTCTTTTCTAAGATAGATTTGAGATCGGGTTATCACCAATTGAGGATAAAGGAGTACGATGTGTGAAAGACCGCTTTTAGAACACGGTATGGCCACTTCGAGTTCTTGGTCATGCCTTTTGGGTTAACAAATGCACCTGCAGCCTTTATAGATTTGATGAATCGAGTCTTTAAGCCTTTCTTAGACCGATTTATCATTGTCTTCATTGATGATATATTAGTTTATTCTAAGAGTGATAAGGAGCATGAAGAGCATTTGAGGATTGCCTTAGAGACATTAAGGAAGAATGAGTTGTATGCCAAATTCGACAAACGCGAATTTTGGTTAAGGAAAGTAGTGTTTCTTTTACATGTAATCTCTGAACAAGGATTGCATGTAGATCCGAGGAAGATAGAAGCAGTTGTAAAATGGGAAGCACCTAATAACATAGGAGAAGTGAGGAGTTTCTTGGGTTTAGCTGGATATTATCGGAGGTTCGTGGAGGGCTTTTCTATGATAGCAGCTTCGTTTACTAAGTTGACCAGGAAGAACCAGAAGTTTGAGTGGATAGATGAATGTCAGAAAAGCTTTGAGGAGCTTAAGCATCGATTGACGAGTGCACGGGTTTTGGCATTGCCTTCGAGTAGTGACGGATATGTAGTCTATAGTGATGCCTCAAGGAAGGGATTGGGCTGTGTATTGATGCAGGAAGATAAGGTGATTGCTTATGCTTTTAGGCAATTGAAGCCTTATGAGATGAATTATCCGACGTATGACTTGGAGTTAGTTGCCATAATTTTTGCATTGAAAATTTAGAGACACTATTTATATGGGGTCACTACTAGGGTGTTTACAGACCATAAGAGTATTAAGTACTTAATGAGCTAGAAAGAGTTGAATTTGAGACAGAGAAGATGGTTAGAACTGTTAAAGGATTATGATTTAATGATTGATTATCACCCGGGGAAAGCTAATGT
>JANITX010000211.1:35529721-35545607 GCA_027564395.1 Erythroxylum ulei | reverse complement strand
GTAATTTTCTGACAGAAATTTACAGACCGAACGAAATAACCATCGGTAAATTTACCGACGGTATGCATAATTTCCGTCGGTAAATTTACCGACAGCTATATTTCCAACTCTTTTTTCCGTCAGTAAATTCTGTCGCTAAATAAGCTTACCGACGGAATTTGTACACATTCCGTCGGTAATTTCCGTTGCTAACCTCTAATTTTCTTGTAGTGCATTAATTGGCAAAATAATTAAAAGTTCATTCAACAAGAATATTTTCTCTTTTTCATTAACAAAAAACAAACACCAAAGTTATTTATCTTGTGTTAATTGTTTCTCTTTCAATTCTTTAAGAAATAATATGAGAAGCAAACTGACTTTATTAAAAGTTAATACGACCAAGCTCTAAGTGTCAACATATTATTCCTCGATTTCCTTAGATTTGAAGACTTTGTGCGAAGTGTAGTGGTCAAAGAACTCTCATAACCACTACATTCAATTCTATATTATTTATGAAAGTAATGATTGGGCTCAAGATATTTTTTGCCTACCCAATCTTGCTCCTTTGTGACCATCAAGATTTAACCATCCTATAATTGGGCATTATGAGACCAGGCAATGAAGACAATCATGTAGAAGACATGTTCTAGCTCCGTTATGATTCACGAGTGTAGAACAACTATCATGGTTGGGTATAAAATAAGCTAAAGTATATTGACTAAAGGTGTCAATTATTGACTAGGATATATAGTGAGAACTGTATCCCATCTGGCATGGACGCTACACAATTTCATAGAACATATAAATTGACTGTGCTAAAAAAAACAGCATTTCCTATTTCCTATTTCATCATTTTATAGTTACTTTTAAGACATGACAACCTAAGTTTTCTCCTACATTAACCTACTTTAACGCAACCAGAAGAAAACACAGACCAGGCAACCAACAATTAGAGAGGGCCACTTAAGACAAAGGAGGTCAAAATGTCAACTGGTTTATCTGCAAATTTTGTGGGATCTGACACAATGCTTTTAGACTGAGATGATGAGATCTATTAAGTGATTAGCCAATTACTGAGACACCAAAGATTCTGAGGCATTTGCATGAGAGAATTCAAAACATAAAAATTGACTTTTCCCACGGATCGACGATGAGTGAAAATTGTTACTCGATGTATAGATCTAAACACCAACAGGACATAGTTGATGAAAAACCATAGCACATGTGACCATTGGACATATCTATGTAAATATATAGAAACATGTTAACCCTAGAGCGTTTGGTTGCATATGTGGTTAATTAGTGTCATCACTTAATATATCATGTCTATTTAGTATATTGTATATTATTTGGGAGTGAAATTAATGTAATTCATGTTACTTCTCCAAGGTTAAGCTGTATATAGTTTTTAAAAATTAATTGGTTGAAATGTGTACAAACTCAATGGATCAGCAACATTTAACCTTAATGACATTGTGTGATTTCTACTCAAGTACACACATTAGGATATTTTGTTGGCATAGAATTGGTTGGAAGGTATATAATCACATCTTGCACAGCATTTGGAAAAGTGATAGCAACGCAATTTGTTCAAGAAGATTATTAAAAGTGGGTGCAATAATTGTCAATAAAGATTGATTTTTTTGGCCATTTGGTGTAACTAGATGCACATGCATGGTTCCAGTTAAGTGTGACAAAAAGATAGTTTTGATAGTTAGTATCAATGATATCAATGATTCTTTATACCCTTTTGGATACACACATTCATCTAGAGAAAGAGAAATCTTCAGAAAAGAAAGAGTTTTAAATGGGTTGGTGGCATACATTGGGAGTTCCTAGAAGGAGAAGAAAAGAGAGAATGTAGTAGCGTAAATTACCGCTAGAATAAATTAAGAAAAAGGTGGACGAGAACAGATATAGAAGAATACATATTGATGTTGATTTATGAATGATCATTTTCATTGATAAGGTATTGGCAATGAAGGTCCATCTAGATAAGTAAAAAGTCATAAAGTGACTATACTTTTTTCAAAGTTTTGACAGTCATCTGCAACACAAGATTTCAACAAAGCACCGTCTTAATTTGATAATACGTCCAGTGAGAAGTCGGTGCAATTTTCCCATCATTGCCCTCTTTTGTGGTCAATTTGATCTCATCCCAAGTTCACTGGTTATGTCCATTAAATATACATCAAGCATTGAGTATAGAGAAGAAAAAAAGAAAAATTGGGTTTCACGGTCCTGGTTTGGGAGAAAGACGGGAGTCATAATATTATATATTTGAATATTTAAGTTGGACTTTATGATCTTTTGACTTAAATGTGATAGAATGTTCAAAGCTTTATCCTCTATTTAAATTGCATATTGGTCAAAGCTTTAAGCTTCACTATGAAACAATGACTGGTAATCTCGACATGATATTTAAATTGTAACCCAACAAAAAAAAAAAAATCTCGACATGACAAAAGGTTGAACTATTAATCGAACCTTAGCCTGCTGGCTTAATATCATCTGCAAAAGATTGTTTGCGCAGGAGATTAAAAACTCCAATCTGCCAAGTTTGGACAGCACATGGAATTAATCACTCTAGTTCCCATCACAGCTTAACAGATTTGATCTGAGATAGACATGCAATATCGATCATTATTGCTAAGTACAATTCAGTAACAGTAAATACCGATGTTTTCAGAGCACCTATAATTAATATATTTAAAACCTAACATATATATGGCATCTTAATCCCTGATCATCTTGGTCTCACTATTAATTATGTGCAAGGCCTACATTGATTGATCTTTAATCATCGGGTAGATCCCTATCTTATTCTCAAATAAGATCAAGCTTAATGAAGAAGAATGTAGAAAGTGGTACGAAAGGATTAGCGCTGTCGGACCTTTAAAGGACAAGGTGCGTGCTCCATTCAGAAGGTTAACAAATTCTTTTTGGGTCCTTAATGTAGTGTTTTTGGATCTATCAAAAAGAAAGATGCGAATTAAACAAAGAACATGTGGATACAAGGGGGTTTTGTTTCTATTGCAGTCTAAATTTCACGTCTGTTTTTGATGCTGAAACACCTTCCGACCATGCCACGTACTTAGCTCCCAAACTGGTAATTAACATGTTGTAATAAAACCTTAATGGATATAGAATATTGTCTAGAACACAAAACTCACGATGAATCATCAAGACATAAAAGTGGAAGCATACCTGGATATATTGCTGTGAGTGTAAAACCCTAAATCTAATAAGTTTAACATTTCTAATTTGGCCCGATATCAAATGAAAAATTATTATCCTAATCCCTAAATATATAAAATTAGCCAATATCCTATTAGATGCTTTAAATCCAAAATTTAATTAGATCACTTTAGGTTGGCTCGACCTTAATGATAGCTCGTAATGTACGATATTCACATAATATATATATATACACACACACACACACTCACACACACATACAAGCCCACAAATTAATTAAAAATATTCCAAAAACTTCCCACTTAAGCTATATGTATATGAAATCTTTGCAATTGTATATTATGCCAAAATTCTTACGTGCACAAATATGTAATCATCACCAAAAGCATTTAGAACAATTATATCCTTCATATGTATAAATAAGGGATAAAAGTGAATTTGTTATATTGAGCGTAACTAAACCTATCAATGGTCACATATATTAGTATATATGAATGATATGGATCAAGAATGAATGTCAACATTAAAATTTCGTGCAATGTGATTTTATCATGACTATTTCCAATTGTTCCTTCTTTAAAACTTATTCTTTATGAGAACCAAAAAAAAAGGTTCAATGTGGAAATGAATTGCTGATTTTTATCAATGTAGTGTCAACCATAAAATAACCACATAATATGTCTATTATCCAAACAATATTAAGGATACAAACTCCCACTAAATTGTAACGTACTCAAAAGGTACTACTCCTATACGAGTGGTATGCTTATGAAAAGCCTTGGGTGGTATTCCCTTAATAAGCAAATCCGCACCTATAAAGTTAGTCTCAACATGTTAAATGGACACTTGATCACTATGAACTTTTTCTTTAACAACTAGAAACCTGATGTCTATATGTTTAGACTTTGTCGAGCTCCTATTATTGTTAGAATACATAATTGCTAAATTATTTTTACAAAATGTCTAAAGTGGCTCGTTAATTCCATTTATAATTTGTAGCCTCGTAACAATTTTTTAGCCATATCCTATAATTAAAATTCTTTATAGCATTTTATAAACTTAGTTTCCATGGTATTTGTTGCCTCATGACAAAATTTCGTAGCCATATCCTATGATTGGATGCTTTATAACATGTTATAAGCTTTGTTGCCGTGGTAGAAAAAGCTATGAGTGTTTTCTTAACATTCTTCCAGGAAGTAGCTTCTCCAACCAACAAATAAATATAACCTCAAGATGATCTAATCTCCTATATATGAGCATGTAGTCTTTAGTTTTCTATAGATACCTCATAACTCTTTTGGTTGCTACTCAGTAGTCTAATCCTGGATTGCTTAAATATCTCCTTAGCATCCCAACAATGTATGCATATCCGGATGTGTAGATACTTGAGCATACGTAAGACTCCCTACTGCTGATGCATAAGTAAATGCTTATCCTCGAAGATCTCCACTATCTTTAAATATTGAGTCCTACTGTAACTCTAACTCCTAGTTGTTGCCACATCATCCAAGATCTCCCCACGATCTGTATCTGTTGATGATGCAATGTGCTCTTGCCGAAGCCCACATAGCACACTGGCCTGATCCAATGCTTCCCACAACAAGTCCGCTAGTCATGGTCCATTCATCCGAGCATGGGCCAAGTCCTTAGCCTGGGTTGAGTCAATCTCCACAAGGTTTGAGACTCTACTAAAATTAGCACGAAGTCCGATCTTTCTCGTCTATGTTTGCCTTAGAGTTTTCGCATGCCTCCCCCATGCATATAATCTAGCTAGCCTTCCTCGTAAGGCACATCATGAAGGTCGCTGAGAAGTGCTCCAAAATTTAACGGTCTAATAAACCATTCCTACTAGATGGATTTGACACCCTCATCGAATTAGTCTATAGGTAGGTGTTCACCTGGTCCTCGAATTGCCAAAAAGTTGTATCTTTCTTCCACGTAGCTTCCGCGACAGGTTTACCTTTCCACTGAATTAAGAACTTGGTCCTTCGGTTCTTCTTGTGTTGACCCATTTTTCGATGATCTAGGATCTTCTCCACTTAATTCTCGAACTATTTCCTCACAATCGATAGAGCTTGCTTTGCTTAACTCATATTTGAATATGATACATCCTCATAGTAAAGCTTGAGAAAACTAATATGAAAAGTAGGGTATGCCTTTAACAGCTCTAGCAATTTGAATCTGTATGCCACGTTCCCTACTTTGTGTAACATCCCGTTACCCATGTTAAGGTTAGAATAGAAATTTATGAGAAAGTATTGAGAAATTAGGAAAATGCACGTCATGCATAAGTTGCGTGTGGCATGCACATTTTTGCACATTCATATGATTGTACATGCATTCATTGACATTTCTTGGGAATAAATAATTGTTAAAAATGAAAGTAAAATGTGAATTGTGAACTTTTTGAGCTGAAAATTTATTTGGAGAATAATCTAATTATTTTTAATTTTTGGTGAATTTTGGGAAATTTTTGAAAATTTGGGGTATTTTTGAATTAGGCTATGGACCAATGAAATAGGGACATTGGGAAGCCTTGCATGTAGCCATGTGGCTCACATGCAAGGGACAAACGTTACCACGTGTGTTGCTGCATAAAGGAGAGAAGCATTTGGTTAATCACCGAATGCTTCCCAAATTGTTCTCTCTGAATTTCCTCTAATTTCATAACCCTTTTTTTTTATTTCACACTCATTTCAAACTTACTAACCTAATTATTACTTGATTCTGTGGAGTTTTTATAATTTCCTTTCAACCACCAAAGCTTTGTTCATTACTGTCTATACTGAAGATTTTGTTGAAACATCAATTGTGGAATTTTTTTGCCTTTGATTTACTTTTACTGCTGAAAATAACTAAGTTGCTCTGGTGAGGTTTTTATGGTGTCAATATAAACATGCATGCATGGGTTTGGAAATTGAAACATATTATGTTATGTCTGGTTTGAGAGAGAGAACCGAATATGGATATAGTATTTTTGCATGTTTAAGGAATCAGATGTTGTAAGATATTGTTGAGGTGAGTTGGAACTAAAAGAATCAATGAAGTTGTGCTTAAGGAAAGTGCAAAATTTTGGAAAAAAGATGATGACTCATACTCTATCATTTTACTGTAAATGCATAAATACTTTGTTGATTGTTTTGTTCACGTATGGAGTTGAGAATTTTGGTTTCGGTGTTGAATAACTTAGATGACTGATGTGAGAATTAAGAATTGTTGCTCACTGTGTTGAATAGATTCTGGATTAGGAAATATGGAAATTTATGCAAGCTGAAGAAGAAAAATGTGTTCTGTTATCTTTTGGAAGCTCATGTATATGGTTGGTGTTCATGCTATGTTTTTCTTATTGATATGCGTGAATGTTTTCGGAAAAGTTTGAAGGAATTAAAATGAGTTTGATAGCATGTTGTAATGAAAGTGGGAAGATTCAAATGAGAGAAGAAAGAAAGAAAACTATATGATGAAATAGGGTCGTTGTTGTTGGATATTAACAGACACGCATAAACTATATGTAGTAAAGATAGAACATGCTATGTTTTCATTATATATATGCATAAATGTTTGGGTAAAGTTAGTGATGGATTTTTGTGAGGTTAGAGTTAAAGAGGACATAGAGTAGTGTGGTGTTGTGTTTGAAGAAGGATTAAAAGAAAAAAATATATGGAATGAATATGGAAGAAAGATGCAGAAAAATGGGATATGCTTACTTGAACAGTGCAGTTTTTGTTATGTATGTATAAAATTTTGGATTTTGGATTTATTTGTCTTAGGTTTAATTGTGATGGAAGTAGGAAAAAAGTGGTTTATGTAGCAAATGTATTAGTTGTGATGTATAGGAAGGAAGCAAAAAAAAAAAAAGAAAGAAAGAAAGAAGAAGAGGAGAAGTGCAGTTTGGTGAAGAAGAAAAACTGGGTTTGGTGAAGAAGATGAAGGTTTACATGCTAGAGAGAGAAAATGTGATGATTTATATATGTGGGTTATTAACGAGAGTACTTCATTGAACAACCCTAAGTCTTTTGGCTATAACTTTTTCATCCAAAAACTCCAAATGACTTGAAACTTGGATCAACGGATTCCTAAGATATTTTTCTTTCTCTCCATAAAAATTTAGAGCTACCTGAATTAAATTGAAAGGGATTGATAGGATGAATGTGTGGAAGTCTACTGGAATGTTATGAACTAGAAAATTTTCATGAACATGCTTCGGTATTCTGATTATAACTTGATCTTTAGATTTCCAAATAAGTTGATTCTTAGTTCAAATTAAACTAGAGACATAAGTATACAACTTTCTTAAAGAAGTAGAATTTAATTCTAACTCTAAGACTTTCAAAATTGGCATGAAACTGAGTCTTAGCTTAAGTTGTAGCATTACCAGGGACAAAAATCATATCCTGTAGTTATTGAAAAAACTGATTGATGTAGGCCAAATTGGATTGAGGTGTCTTCACCAAAGTTGTCTCTTATTCTCTTAGCTTTAAATGGGTATAAAGTTTGTAATTTTTTGATATCTGAGCTGAAAGATATGAGTTGTACAATTTAAGGGTATGATCATGTACTATCCAAAATTTCAAATGTGCACAGTCTATGGTATTTTGTGCATAACTCATTGAATAATGAATCAAATTGTACGATATTGGAGTCATTAGAAACTTAAGACATTGAAGAACAACTTTCCAGAAGGAAGTGTTGCCTAATTTTGTCTTTTACCCTATTATATTAATTATGCAAAGTTGACCCAAAATCATGTGGGTAAAAAATCTAAAGTGGTCAATTAGGTTATGAAATTGATTTCACATTGTTTTATTTTGGTCCAAATTATAAGTACAAATGATATGATGAGAATCACAATAAGATACCTAGAATTGTCATTGAAATGCATTGTGCATACTTTATATAAGTCCATATGCATAAAGGAATACTTATACATTTGTGCAAAAGTGTGATATTTGTAAAATGTGTTTTGTATGATATCGAGGAACTCAATTAACGCTAATCGGACATTGTCAGACCATCCAAGCAATAGTATATTCGAGCGTACTGTGAGTCAACATAGATTATTTTCCTAGGCTTGATTTAATTTGATTTGTTAAGCTTCCAATTATTGAACTGTTGTGATTGTTTATGAATTCCAGACTTGAAATCCGAGGAGTAAATATTTGGGACTGTATTGGAAGTGTTCTGATTTGTTTGACAATTCTAAATGATATTTGTATTCTCAATGAAAGTTGAATGTCGGACTTAGGTTCGATGACTATGAGATTCTGATTGTGCATCATATGTGACTGTTTTACATGGCATATTATTAATTTGATGCATTTCATAAAATGCATGCTCAGATAAAGGTGTTGTGACTGGAGTAGCCAGTATGAAAGCGCTTGCACGTAGAGCTTTGCTCCGTGATATATGTTTCTGACTAAGCCCAATGAGCTAGTATCTGTATAAGTATGTGACACTTGATCACAACAATAATAACATATCTGGAGTCTCATATGCATCTAAAATTGTACATATCTATTTTGATTCGCAATGATTATATGATATGCCATATTAGTATGAATATTTAGAATATACATCTTCTTAATGAATATTTGTGAAATATGTGATTTGTGTATGTGATCTGGGTGAAGTCATCAATGATGGTTCACTCATTGAATTCGCAAACCTCATAAAAATTATAACGTGGCTTTTCAGGTACGAGACAGGAGACTTAGTATCTTATCCTGGATTAAAGGAACATTTTGGACTAGTTATGGCTTAGAGGTCTATCAGCTGATATCTGAGAGTTATAGCTTTTATTTTGTAGTTTTTATTAGAACTTGTATGAGGTTTTGTAAATATTTGTCTAATGAAAACAGTGTAAGCTTTATGAATGAATTCAATAAATGGTTTTAAAATTTGCTGACTTTTAAATGATGTTAGTTGATGCCATGTGTAAGTTAGATTTGTTTTTGCTCTAACATACCATTATCATAGGTTATGTACTTGAATGTCCTTGGATGTTCGGGTATATACTCTATGGTATAGGATGTTGCAGTGTTAGTCCTGGTAATTCCTCTAGAAAGACATCTGGGAACTCGATGACCACAAGAATTTCTTCTAACTTTCCTCCATCTGCCTTCGTGTCTACCACATATGCAAAGAATGATTCACATCCTTTCCTCATCATTTTCTCTGCTGTCAAAGCCGAAATATTTCTAGACGGGCTTGCTTTCCTATCCCCCATAAACACCACCTTTCTACCTTTGTCCAACTCAAACTCTACTGTCTTCTATTTGCAATCTAAACTGACATTATATTTTTCTAACGTATCCATGCCCAAAATCATATCTAATCCCCCCATCTTCAACGGCATTAAATCTACTTCTAATTGTTCTCCACCAATATATATTTCGCAATTTCTATAAACTTGAATAATAATGATATATTGGCCAACTGGGGTACTAACCATTAAGGGACTATCTAATAGGCTCAAACTTCTACCATCCACAATTCTACTTGACGAAACAAATGAATGAGTAGAACCTTGATCAATTAGAACAATAATATCATCTTTAAAAAATTTAAGCATACCAGTCAACCTCTGGAGCTAGTTCTGCATGCTATCTTTTCATTGCAAACACCCTAGCTGGTGCTTGCCCCCTCGGTCTTCCTGAAGGATTCACCTTCTTGGCTACCTTAAAACTTCCCACTTCAGTTGCAATCTTGCGTGCCATAGTCTCAGCCCTTTTTGAAGTTTACATCTAAGTTCCCTCTCATCTTGCATACTGTGGGCACTCTCTAGCCAAGTGCCCTTTTTCCTCATAGTTGAAACAAGCTCTAGTCAATTTATAGCACTCCCCCTTATGGAATTTGCCACAACGGTCGCATTTGGGAATAGATGGCTTATCCTCCTCTCCCCTTCTGCAGCCTCCCGCCGTTGAAGCTTGATGAGAAATAGTTCTCATCTGCTTGGTCCTGCTTGCACCACTGCTCCTATCCTCAGACTGTATGGGGGAAAGTCCTTGCACTCCTCTCTGACATAGGAGCACCACCTCCCCTCCTAAACTGTCCTCTTCCTTTTCTCTTTCTGTTCACAACGCTCTTTATATTCTCCACATTCTCAGCCCTTAATGTCGCTTTTACCAGCTGTTGGAAGTCACAAAAATTTATCACCACAACTTTTTCCTTGATGGCTAAATGTAATCCAGCTTCAAACCTACGACACTTAGCCGCTTTGCTCATCATCATCTCAACTGTATATCGAGACAATTTCATAAATTTGCGCTCATATTCACTCACTGTCATCTCCTTCTAGGTGAGACTCAGAAATTCCCTTTGCTTTTACTGGATATATACCTCAGATAGATGTTTCTTCTTATAAGTGACTAGGAAATCCTTCCATGTCAGTACTGGTGGTCTCATCTGACTCCCTGAAACACTTTCCTACCAATGCAGAGCATCTCCCTATAGCAAGCTTGCAGCATATTCAACCTTTTCATCATCCTCATTGCCCATTTGTTCCAGTATGCTTTCTGTCTTCCTCAACCATGTTTCAGCTTCTTCTGGATTATTTGTTCCATAAAAATCCACTGCCCTATACTTCCTAAGCTTATCAAATTGCTTTCCTTTCTTAGCTAGGTCTGAACTAGAAGTCTGCAGCATCTGGCCCATGACCTATACAAAAGCCTGAGCAAAGGCTTGGAACAGCCTAAGATCTAAGGGAGTAGGCATTTGCTCTTGCAGAAGAGGTGACTCATGCATCTGTGATCGAGAGGGCCCACTACCTTGCCTTACAGAAGTCTCAGCATTTCATGGGGTTCTAAACTCATCAGTGCCTTCCTCTCTAGGTGGAGAGTTGGGTGCAATAGATCCTTGCAAAACTCCTCGTGTTCTTCAATGAGGTGGCATCTTACTTCTTCAATTTAAACAATAACGATTAGATTACGTTTCATTTTAATATTATTTCCTATATGTATGCATGATATGCATGTCACTTAATGCAATCAATCAATTCAACAATGCAAAAAATTACTTGCACATCATAATAATTTATACCACTATGTATTCTAAGCCTAGGAATCCTTAAAAACCCTAAGCTCTGATACCAAAGATGTTGGGGTCGGATCTCGTTACTTATTCCAAGGCGACAATTTGAGACGGTCAAGTAAACAACATGTGAGGGAAAGTTAAAAACTTCAAGTTGTAAGGAAAATTTCAGCGCCAACATTGGAAGGTTTGCCGCAGCAAAGCAAATGTTTCGCCGTGGCGAAGCTAGGGAATAATTCTAAGGAATTTTTGGGAAAAGTTTATCGTGGCTAAGAAAATGCACCTTTCAAGAAAAATGTGCTGCGACAAAGGTCTGGCTTCACCGCGGTGAAGTTTCGAGATCAACCCAAAATACCTTTCGGGAAAGGTTCGTTGCGACCAAAGTTCGGCTTAATCGTGGCGAAACCTTCAAATTCGCAAACCAAACCCAACAATCCAACACTAATTTGTACATACAATTCTATTTCCGACAACAATTCACAACTCAACGAAAAGATAAGATATGAACATGTACAGAATGAACTTCTTCAATTCTTAATCTCATTACTAAATTGAAACAGAGTTTGAGCGTAGCTTTAATTACATATCAACAGCCACAACAATGGCTTAATACCAAATACATTTAAATGCTTGTGCTTGATTTGCTTGTAAAGAACTAACTTAGTTACTACATATAGCTATCTTGGAGTTTGCCCAAAGCTTTGCAAAGATCAACAACCTTCTTATTCACACCTGAGGAGTGAAAAATAATAGGTTAAGCTATGAGGCTCAGTGGCTAATATATTTATAGTCATTGGTAACGAGCACATAATCAAGCTATATATATATATCTACATCTATATTTAATTTTAATCTAGCAATTCAATCATCAACAATTCTAGCTCACAGACTCATAGTTAAAAAGATGTTACCACATAAAACACATAATGTACAATTATCCATCAAAACATAACACTCAATTACGTTTCATGCTCAACAAGTCAAATGAAATGCACAAACATATTGGCTTGAGAGTCCCATAGATTGAAATGGAGAAATCGAAGTTTACACCATGAACTAAATGAGTTTGTTTCTTAGGAGCGCATATGCCACAAGCGAGCAACCAAAAGAAGGCTTTAAGTCAACATGCACGTGACGAACGAAATAGTATCTCTCTTGCCCAAGCACAAGCAATTTTTTAAGCTCAGTTCATTCCATCATATTCATACTTTCATGCTTCTTATAATTTTCCTCTTTTGATTATACCAAATGTCATAACATCTTTCAAGCATAACATGATAATCAATCATAATGCATTTTCCAACAATCACAACAATTAAAAATCAAGTAATTAAGCATACACACATAGGTAAGAAATTTTCCCATCTCCGCAATAACTATAAACATATTACCTACCTAAATTGCTTGGAAATCTAAACTCAAGTTTGCCTTTCCTCTTGCTCTTGCATGGTATTTTCTTGGTTTCCTTCAAACAAACCAATTTTCATTCAAATCAATATTCAAATAGAAAACCCACAAAACTTCAATAATCAAAATAATAAATTTGAGCTTGGACTTATCCTACTCATAGTTTATCTAGGCTAGAAAAACTAAAACCTAGTTCAGAAATCCATGAAAATCAAAATGGGTTCCTTGGTTCTCTTCTTTCTCCCTTTATTTCTAGCACAAAACTCATGTCTCAAATTCCTTTTCTACCCAAGCAAGGAGAAAAGATGATGGAGATTACCTAAAACAAGTTGATTCTTCTTCCTTCTTCTTCTTCTCCTTCTCCACATTTTTCTTCTTTCCTAGCCTCTCCCACGTTTTCTCCTTCTTTTTCTTTCTTCTCCACATTTTTCTCCCCCTCTTTCTTATTCTAGACCACTTTTGTTTTGTCTTTCCAAATTTTCCCTTCTACATTTAATGTAATGCCTACTTACTCCTTTAGTCTATTAAACACCATATTATACTTTAGCTTAATTCTAACATTTCTATTCAAAAATTATAATTTCTACTTATGCTTGCTAAATTAATGACTAAATTCTAAGAAGATAAAATAAATAAATAAATTTCGGGGTCCAACATATGTTCACAATTAAAATAAATAAAATAGATAATAAAAATAAAAATAAAAATAAATTTTTTCTAATAAAACCTACCGAACTTGTAAATAGCTTGACTTTTTATGAAAACATATTTAGGAGTAGTTACAGAGTTTGAATGACCAACGAATTATTACTGTGTGTGTACAATTGAAAAAGGTGAGTAACTTGACATTTGGGTTGATTAATATGTATGTTTAGTCCAGAGTCACTAAATGTGGATTTTGCATGTTACTGCATTGTGTGCTTTGTGATTTTATGTATTTGTTGTTTCGTTTACTTGAGGAAAAATAAACATATAAGTGTGGGGATGTTGATAAGTGTAAATTGCATCATGTTTTAGGGTTTAGTTTGATATGTATTTAATTGTTAATTCGATCATTTAGTACATGTTTAGGTTAGAATTGTGTTCGTTTCTTAATTATTTATGTTTTAAGTGTTTATGGGTTAGTATAAGTCTTTGAACTTAAATATTATGTTTTTAAGGTACCTTGATGTGTTTGTTAGTGTTTTAGGGCCAACATCAAAGAACAAAGAAGTTTCGGAGACATTTGGCCAAAACAACGACCCACAATCGTGGCACAACAGGCCACGATTATGACAGAAGCCCAAGACATAGCCCACGATCGTGGCCTACACGCCACGATCATGATAGAAGGCTCGAATGTAGCCCACGATCCTGGCCTTCATCATGCAAACGTGCGGACACTCAAAAATGTCAAGTTTTGAGAAATTTTTCATACTTTTCAGACCCCGAAAAAACCCTAGTGTTGGTCGGAACACAAAGGATATTTAAAGAACCAGACAAAGAGGCAGAGAGAGCTTTTGACATCAACCACCTTAAAGAAGCCATAGAGAGAATTCATCGAGGGATTGAGATAGAATAAGGAAGAGAGAAGTGGAGAAGAAGCTGACTCGACGTACTTCCCAGATTAGGAGTTTCTCGACATCGCTACCTCAGATCAACCATTCAGATCATATTTCCTATTTATTTTCAATTTTATTATTGTATAGAATTGGAATAATAGCTTGATGATAGTATTATTGAGCATTGAGGATGTTCTAAAATCACCTTTGGAGTTTTATCTTTGAATTAATGAAATTTGATTATTTATTTGTTATTGGATTTATTATGGTTTAATTATGGAATTGCATGATTCGATAATAATCTGAGAGGGTGAATTGAGTAAAAAATGATTAAATTGGGCTAACGAGAGTTAGGTGAATTAAATCAAATTGGTAAATTGGGTGAAAAGAGATCTTACATAGGTTTCCCGTAGTTTATTAGAGAACTTCATAACTAATTAAGGTTTTAGATATGTTGTTAATTGAGATATTGTAACTTTCGTAATATGATTAGGGTTTATAATTTATGGTTAATGGTTATAACTCGAGAGAGAATAATCAACACTAGGATCGTCTAGAGCCAACAATCCAGTAATTCATAATCAATTACGTTAAAGTTAAGGATAGATAAAATTTCCTTTCTCTCATTTGGTATTTTCCTTAGGTTGATTCTTGGGTGTATGTTGCAACTACTGAATTATTAATATTTTTTGATTAATTCTTACCCAAATCAACAACAATTTAAGTTTTTGTTGTTTTCATGAATGACCTTCTTAGTAAAATAATATTAGCATTAGGAGATACATTATTACCCATATCCACAATGTAGAAATCAACAGGAAAAATAAGTTCATCAGCTTTAACAAAAATATCTTCTATTATACATTGAAGATAAATTACGGATCTATTAACTAATTGAATTACTACATTGGTTGCCTTCATTGGTCCTAAATTCAACAAGCTATAAACTGATAATGTTATGAAATTAATTAAAGATCCTAGATCAAACATGGTTTTTTCGATTTTAGTTATACCAATAATATACGATATGGGAAACATACCTGAATCTCCACACTTTTGTGACACTTTCATTTGCACAACAGCCAACATGTTTTGACCAACTATAATTTTGCCCTCAATCTCATGCTTTTTTTTTTTCAGAACGCTTGCCTTTAATAAATCTTGCATACCTTATTATTTGAACTATAGCATCTAGTAAAGGGATGTTGATTTCAACTTTGTGAGAGTATTCAAAATTCCCTTTTCCTTCTCTTCTTTCCTTGGTTTTGCTTGGTATTAACTAACTCCTTACTTACCTCTTTTGATGAGTCATTTGAAGGGGTATTGTTCTCTTCAACTTGAGGCTCTTTAATTGCTTGCTCTTTAGGTATATGGCTTTTCACTTCTTTTCCACTTCAAAGTTTCATAGCGCCAGTTTTTCCCTTGGATTAATTTCTACCTAAGCAGGGACCTTGTCCTTCCCAGAATCCATTTTACTCATTGATGTGTCCAATTGGTGTTGGAGTTATGTAAATATCGTGCCCTGGAAAGCAAGTGTATTTACATGTAACTTAATCATCTTTAGTTATAGTTTTGTAATGAAAATATTTATTACTAATAAAAAAAGAGTTTGGTTTTAATGAGCATTATATATGTAGTCATAAGGTACCGAGATTATTTTGTAAGTAATATACATATACATAGAGATGTATGGGAAACAAGTATATTATAAGAATCTAAAATAATGGATTCAC
>JANITX010000211.1:35494422-35509652 GCA_027564395.1 Erythroxylum ulei | reverse complement strand
GAAATCCTTTATGATATGTGAATTCTCAACGAATGTTGAATGCCGGACTTAGGTCCGATGATTATGAGTTTCTGATTTAACATCATATGTGATTGTCTGATATGGCATAATCAGTGTTTGATGCATTTCATAAAATGCATGCTTAGATAAAGGCGTTGTGACTTGAGGAGCCAGTATGAAGCGCTTCCACGTAGAGCTTTGCTCCGTGATATATGTTCTGCACGTTGAGCTTTGCTCCGTGATATATATGTGTGCACGTACAGCTATGCTCCGTGATTCTGTTCTGACTAAGCCCTATGGGCCAGTATTTGTATAAGTATGTGATAGGCACTTAGTCACAACAATAAGAACAAATGTGAGTCTCATTCATATAAGACCGAAATTTTTTGAATGATTTACAAAGCTATAATGAGTGACCATATGATATGCCATGTTATGTGAGTATCTAAATAATAATTACATGTTCTGAATGAATATCTATGATATATGTGATGTGTGTTTATCATCCGGTGAAGTCATCAATGATGGTTCACTCATTGAGTTCGCAAAACTCATCAAAAATTGCAATGTGATTTTTCAGGTATGAGACAGGGGACCCAGTTCCTTAGTCAGGACATAAAGAATCTTTTGGATAGAAAAATAGCTCAGAGGTCTGTCAACTGACACCAGAAGTATTGTAGCATTTATTTTGTAGTTTTGTTAGAACCTATAAGATGGTTTGTACATATGTGTATAATGGAAACAATGTAAGATTTGTGAATGAATGCAATTAATGGGTTTTAAAATTTAGTGACTTCTGATTATGTTAGATGATGCCATGTGTAAGTTGGATTTGTTTTCTCTCTTACATGCCATTATCATAGGATGTGTACTTGAATATTCTTGAATGTTTGGGTATGTACCTTGTGGTAGTGGGATGTTGCACTTTGTGTAGCACTTCAAATGGTCCATCATACTTCAGCACCAAACCCCTATAAACTTGCTTACTCAATTTCTTCTTCCAAATTTGTGGGATTAGATTCAACAAAACTTTATCTCCCACGTCAAATTCTATCGATCTCCAGTGAGAAGCTTCTCAAAGACTGTCCCTTGCCTCATCCAACAATTCTTGCTTCTCCATTGCAAACTTATGTGCCGCGGGAAATTTTCCAACTTTCCTTTGTTGAGCAATCTTTAGTGTTGTGAGAAGCTATTTTCCCAACACAATCTCAAAGGGAATTTTCTTTGTAGTAAAAAATCTATGCAAGTTGTAGCAACATTATGCGGTATCAAGTAAACTCAACCAGTTACGTTAACTTGCACTTACATAATGCCATAGGTCCTTTTCTAATAAACCGTTGATTCTTTCTGTTTGGCCATTTGTTTGTGGGTGATTTGTGGTTGAAAACTTCAAATCACAATCCATCATATTAAAAAGGGATGTCTAGAATTGGCTTGTAAATCTAGCATCTTGGTCCCTCACAATATCCATTAGAACTTTGAAATACTTGACCACGTTCTTGTAGAATAACTCAGCCACAACATCTATAAGACAAGTCATAGGAATTGGCAGGAAGATCGCATACTTAGAGAATCTGTCAACCACCACCATGATTGATGGCATGTTGCCCACCTTTGGAAACTCACTATTGAAATCCATTAAAACTAACATCTACGGTCTCTTGGGGATGGATAAGGGCTGTAGCAAACCGACTTCCTTCTTTCTCTCCAGTTTATCCAACTGACAAACGAGGCATGTCTTAACTTAACATTCCACGTCATTCTCCATCTTCAACCAAAAATAGGAACGAGATAGGAGTGCTAGCATCCGTTGGACTCCTAGGTGACTAGCCCACTACGAGTTATGCGTCTCTTTCAACAATTGTTTTCGTAATCTACCAAAGCTCGACACATATACTTGACTACTCTTAGTCATCAAAAGCCCAAAATCATCGAGCCAAAACCTACGTACAATGCCTTCCTTGACTTAAGAAATCAACTTACAGTACATAGTGTCTAATGAAGCTGTCGTCTTAATTTGCTCTAATAGGTCAAACTCAACCTCGTGACCAAATAAAGGGCCATAAATACCTCCTTCCCAGTTAAGGCATCTTCCACATTGTTGTGCCTCCCCAGTTTATGCTCCCACACAAAGTCATACTCATCAAAAAACTTCTATCATTGGGCTTGTTTTGTGGATAACTTCTTTTAGGTCCTGAAAAACGTGTTAGCAACATTATCCATTCGGACAATGAACCTGGTTCCCAACAAATATACTCGCCATGCCTTAAGGCAATACACCACCACAAGCATCTCCTTCTCATGCGTCGAGTAACGCTGCTCTGCACCATTGAGCTTTCAGCTCTCAAATGCTTCCGGATGACCCTTCTATATAAGGACTCCGCCAATGAATTTATCTGAAGCATTGATATGTACCTCAAATGGAAGATCGAACACAGGCAGCATCAACATAGGTTTGGTTAAGATAGCGGCTTTAAGTTTCTCAAATGTCTCCTCACATGCACTCAACCAATATGACTCTTGCTTCTTCTTCAGCAAACCCGTCAATGACGCCTTTTTCTTAGAGTATGCCATAATGAACTGCCTATAGTAGTTTGTCAGGCTGAGAAAACTCTACAATTCTTATACTGTCATGGGAGCTTGCCACTCAACTATCGCTTTCACTTTTCTCGAATCCATCCTGACCTGACCCTTGCTCACCATGTGACCCAAGACTCTGATCTCCAATTGGGCAAACTCACACTTCTCCATTTTCATGTAGAGTTTGTGTTGCCTTAGTCTTTCGAATACCCGCCTCAAGTGTTCCACATATTTTGCCATGTTAGTACTATATACCACGATGTTGTCTCAGTAGACCATAACAAACTCATCTAAGAAGTTGTACAACACATCATTCATACGGTTGCAAAATATAACAGGGGTGTTAGTTAATCCAAACGGCATAACTAAAAATTCTTAGGATTCATACCGAGTTATGCACGTCAACTTTTGCTCATCACCCTCAGCTATTTGCACTTGCCAATACCCACTCCGAAGATCCAACTTAGTGAACACCTCAACCCTTGACAACTTTTCCATCAAATCCTGAATCAAAGTTACCGAATACTTGTTCTTGATCGTTACCTTGTTCAACGCTCGATAGTTTACAGACATCCGAAGTGTACCGCCTTGCTTCTTTTGAAACAATATCGGGGTGCTGTATAGGGCTTTGGATAGTTAGGTGACCCTGCTTCCAACAACTCACCAAGTTGTTTCCGAAGTTCTGCCAATTTCATCGAGGACTTCCTATATGGGGCACGTGCATGTGGGATTGCTCTAGGAACCAGCTCGATCCTATGATCTATCTCACAATGAGGGGGAAGAATTTTTGGCAGCTCTTTTGGCATCATCTCCTAAAACTCCCTCAACAAACTTGCAACCGTATTACGGACTCCCACCATGTGGTCTTCGCTGATTTCCTACATAGTAGCGAGATAGGTCTTCATGCCTTTCTTCAACCCTTTCTCGATGCTCATGGTTGAAACATGTCCTACCAAAGTTGTAGTATTCGTCATTCCACCACCAAACCTACAACAATTCATATAGAAGGAATTTTGATCGTTCATTAACATCATACCTCCCAAACTTAGATACAACACCACCTTTGCTGCTTTGAGGAAATCGACCCCCAATATTATCTCGAAATCCTCCAATGGTATGATAATGAAGTTCATCTTAGGATGCCAACTTCCAATGCTGACTGGAACGTTGTAAGCAATTTTTGCAATTACTTGCGCCTTTCCCGCAGGGTTTTAATCTTCATTGGGGCCTTAGACACCCTTATACCCAGCTTCCGAACTATCTTTTTTGGTATGAAACTATGGATTGGGCCTGTATTCAACATTACAGTCACGTCTTTCTCCCTAACCTATACACCCACTTATATTAGTCTATCAAAGGGAATCGACTCCCAACTAATCGCATTAAGCAAGGTGATCAGATTTAGTGCCACATCTTCCAAAGATTCATCGTCTTCTTCAGCAATAAGGGCATTCAACTTCTCCTTTCTCAGGCACTCTCTGGCAAAGCGTGGACTGCCGCACAAGTAATAAGCAACCTTGCCCTTCTTTGAGGACGTCTCCCCATTCTTAGAGCGACCATTCTACTTACCCTTGCCCTTGAAATCTCCTTTCTTAGAGTCGTTCTTCTTCTTCCCCTCAGTCTTCTCCTGTTGGGTGTGGCCTTTTCCCTTGGATAAATTTGAGGAGGTCACCTTAGATTCTTTCACCATTCAAAAATCCACCAATGCATCAGCGACCATGATTGCACCAACCACGTCCTTCATGTTTTGCCTCCGTAACATCATTTGAGCCCATGGTTGGACCCAGAAAGAAAATTGAAGAGCTTTTCCTCATCTGATATATTCTTAATATCTAGCATTAGAGAACTAAATGATTTGACATACTCTCTTACCGATCCATCCTGCATGAGCTTCTTCAAGGCATCTCTCGCGAGCCAAGAAGTATTCAAGGGAAGGAACTAATCCTTGAGCTCCTTCTTCATCTGCACCCACGTTTCCACGAAAGTTCTACCCACACTGATGTCCGTAGAGGTTTTCGTCCTCCACTAGAGTTTGGCATCCCCATCCAAGAACATGGTCGTCATATTGACCTTCGTAATATCGGATACCCTAGAAGCAATAACGTATTGCTCTATATCCCATAAGAAATTTTCCAACACCTTAGCATCCTGCACGCCTTCGAACACCCTGGGTTCACGTACCTTCATAGATAAAAGTTGTGGTGTGGTGCTTTTAACCCAATCAACATATAGCTTTGTAACAACACGCCTTAACACATTGATCTTGAACTAGGCCTCTTTGTGTGCGTTCAACAAATCCACTGTCTATTATTGCAACTGTTGGATTGCCACCTCCAACATCTCGATTCAAGTACTTTGAGATGTGACCTCTTCCTCCCCTTGAGGAATTGGCCCATTAAGTTTCTCCACCCTAGTCACTTGTTTTGTCAAGTTGCCTACTAACATCCCGAAATTTGGCTTTGATACCAATTAATACAAAGGTAACCTTAGGACTCAAACATTCACCAAGGTTAATCGCTAACACCCTTTGCACGGCAATCTCATTTAGGTCTGCTTAAGCAAGACTTTAGCCTTCAATGACCCTCAAAGTGTTTACCTTGCATACTCGAAGAAACAATGCAACGAAAGCTATAAGAAAATAAAGGCAATAAGGAACCAGGAGAGATACGGTAAAAGCAAACTTTATATTACTTTCCCTCAAAAGAATACAAGGAATACTCTCTCTGAATAAATGAGGAGAGCAAAACTCAAATGAGCTATATATAGGCACTCTAAATTGGAAGCCAAGTTATATTCAGAATCTCACTTAAACTGACCTGTTTAAGATCATGGTAAGATCTCATCTCTCTCTATCAGATTACATCACATGGACTACTTGAATGACACTCCCATCCAAATAGGACTCTAACTGATAAGATAGAATCTAAAAGATAACAGAAAGATAGAGTTTACATTCAAATAGGAAACTAGCATCCTTATCCTTGAAGATCTCCACTATCTTCAGATGTTGAGTCCTACTATAACTCTAATTCCTAATTGTCTCTAAATCATCCAAGATCTCCCTACTTTCTCTATCCATTGATGATGCAGTTTGATTTTACCGAAGCCCACATAACACACTGGCCTGATCCAATGCTTCCCACAATAAGTCTACTAATCGTGATCCATTCATCCGAGCATGGGCCAAGTCCTTAGTCCATCAAGTCCTTAGCCTAGGTTGAGTTAATCTCCACAAGATCCGAGAATCTACCAAAATTTGCACCAAGTCCGATCCTACTCACCCATGTTTACTTTAGTGTTTTCGCATGCCTCCCTGATGCTTGTGATCATGCTAACCTTCCTCCTAAGGCACCTCGTGAAGGTCACAGAGCAGTGCTCTGAAGTTTAAGGTTCTAACAGTAAGGCATATTCACTTTCTATATTTTTGTTAGAAGAGAAAAGAAAAGTAAAATTTTAATCCTTTTGATTTGTATAATCCCTATAGTTTATATATGCTCGGAATATAAAATTATTATAAACTCTAGTTTATCTTTAGGAAAAATGATAAAAAAAGAAGAAGAAACAATATTTTAAATTAGGTCCATTTCTCTAATAAAGAGGTTCAAATCCAAACTTTTAATGAAGCTCTTCAATATTTTATAAAACTAAAGCCTAAGATTTATATGAGATGGGTTTAATGATTTAATTGACATGTTGGGCTTCATGAAAAGATGATCTTACCTAAAGCCTAATCATGGTTATGGTGAAGAATCAATTTTTTATTATTATAATAATAATAATAATAATAATAATAATAATAATAATAATAATAATAATAAATGAGGACATGAGTAAGTCTAATCGTCCAAGCTCTCCTATATCCTTATTTTTATTTTCTTATATGTGTATTTAATCGTTTTTCTTAATTCCAACTGTGTGATTATAAATGTTTTTATCTTATAGGTAGTTGTCTGTATTAATAAACATAACTTCTGAGAGGAAAGCAAAGAAAACAATAAAATGAAACTCATCTTTTCATAGATCAAAAACTAAAGTAATATAACTTATATAGCTGTAAGGCTATAAAGAAGAGGAACTAAGAAGGAAATTAGCCCAAATAACGGAGGAACTTAGGCTTAAGAGAATGAACAAGGCAAATATCGAATTGAGGACGGGACATAAACTAATACTTATGGAGCAAAAGTTTCTTTGTTGAACCTCCTTTTTCCAAGATTGAGTTTGTAGTATCTGTTGTATTAGCCTCTCAATTCCCACCAGTGTTAGTGTCTCAAATTTTAATAACTTATCAATTCATGCCTACATCAAACTATCAGTTTCCTCTAGCATCTTCCAAACAATTTTCTTATATGCTTGTCTACTTTGATCCACCAATGTTTGTATATTCAGTGCTGCCAATTTCCACAAATCGTAGGTTAGAAATAGGGGTATTGTACCCATATCATTTCGTACCAATTCCCTTAAATGCTGGCATTTTCAAAGTGATAAGTGCTAACTAGATTATACTTGTAGCAATATTTTGAAAGCATTTTGATTGTGCTTGGATAGTTTTTATTAGATTTGATACTCAATATGGCTTATGTTTTACTTTTAGGCCTTGTTTTAGCTCCTCATTAAAAAAAGGAACAAATTTGAGCTAGCTGGACTAAGATGGAAAATTTTTAACTTGATTTTATATGAACTTGAGCCAAATATAGACCCATGCTTTTAGAAAATAGGATAAATATGGATTTCGGTCTACTTATATATGCTATTGGTCTATTATGTTTCAATAAGAAAATTCCATGTAAACAAATATAACCTAAATATACACCCATTTTTATTGTCTTTTGGACTTTTTTTTCTTAAGATAAACCCTCGCATCCATAATTTTGGATTTAATTATTGAGTGCTAAGCCAACACAAGCGAAACACGAACCTATTAGTACTGTGATTGTGGTAATTTTATGAAAATTTTAGGGTTCTATGTTTAAAAGGATAAATAGGGACATCAGATATTAGTACTATGTTGGCGGTAATTTTATTCTATATTTCTCTCTCTAGCTCTCTCCCTCTCTCTTTCTATTTCTCTCTCTATCTTTTGTCTCTCTCTCTCTCTATTGCTTTCTCTCTTTTCATGTGGGTCAATTGAAAATAGGCTCTCTAATAGTTAGGAGTAAAGCTATATACTATTGGATCTTCTCAGACCCCGCATCTTAACAGGATTCAGACTAGGTATTGTTGTTGTTGGTGGTGGTGCTAATTTTATGAAAATTTTATGGTTATGTTTAAAAGGATAAATAGGGACATGAGATGGGGGAGAAGTCATAAGGAACTAAACTAGATTATCTTAGGTAAGAAAGGAGACACCTTAGAGATAAGGAAGGAAATTCCATTAGGATTCAACTGAAGAACTTCAAGATTTTAAGAATTCATAAGAATGACTACTTTTGTCTTATTTTCCTTTTCTGATTTTTATTAAATTTGTTTATATTAGTATGATCCAAATTAGGATAAACTTAGATGCGATGAACCTTAGAACTATGTGTATGGATTAATTCTTTGATTTAATTAAAGACCTAAGTTTTATTGTGAATTGTTCATGATTTCTTCTTATGTTGAATCGAAATATTCTAACTTTTTATTTAATTTTAAATCTCATGTATAGCAATTAGGGAATCATATGAATGAATATGTCATCACACGAATGATATGAGTTACATGGAATTCTAGAGATAGGACCACATAAACCTTTTAGATTAGAGCTAAATCTATTCAACAATGTTTATAAAACAAGTTAAAGCATTTTTAGGGATCTTGATTAAAAAAAAATTATTCAATCAAATTAAGGATAGAGATTGTGTTTTTTGAAAAAAATATAGTTATAACTTGATAATTTATACAAATATAAGAAACTAGGATTAATCATTAAATCCAGATAAATTTAGGCATATAAATTTTGTAGAGAGATTTTCCATTTGGATTTTTATTATTAACCAACTGTGTCATTCTTTCCTATTGCTTTATTGTTTTTAATCTTAGATTAGTAAATTTATTATTGTTAATATTTTATTTTAATTAAATCACTATTTTATTATATTTGATATTAGAAAGATGGTTAGTACTAGTATTTCTAGTTGTCGTGTGATCAACATTCACATTCATTAGACTCTACTATGAGAAGGATAGGTACATTTACCTAGTTGATCTTTAATCATATTATACATGACAATCAAAAATTTGAAACTAAATATTGGGTCTTCTTTCTATCTTATAACTATCAAAGTGATTGGAAAATTGACGAGGGAATTATAGAGGAAAAAGTGACCTACTTAGTGCAAAAATATTAGAAGATGATGCAATTAATTGGAAGTATTGCATCTGCTAATGCTTGAGGACCTTGGAAAGTCTATTCAGTCATAAATATTTGACTTCCTCCTAAATTTAAAACTTCAAAGGTTAAGAAATAATGTAGGAATTCAGATTCAAGGATATTGATAATGAAGACTTGTTAGTCTACTGCTTTTTATAAAGCCTTACCATATCAACATTGCAGTGGTTTCTTAATTTAAACCAATCATATATGAAACACTAAGGGAATTGGTAATTTATTTTTTTATGTAATATATGTTTAACTAAACAACCATAGTAACTTGCAAGTATCTCTAGCAAATGGAAAAGAATCCATCAAAAGTCTAAAAGAGAATGCAAGAATCTGGAGTGAAGAGGCAATAAAAGCCTAACCTCATTTTTCATAAAATGAAACTATGGGTCTATTTTTAGAGACATTATGATACCCATACTATGAAAAGTTATGGAAATTTTCAAATATACTCTTTAGTGAGTTGGCCAACCATTGAGAAATTTTGGAAAGTGCATATAGAAATGATAAAATTGAAAATACTTATGAGAAAAAACCCCTAAGAAGCCTTTCTAGAAGAAGGAAAACGAGGCAAATTAGGTTGAAACTTGTTAACATTATCATACAAATCTAATAAATCAAAGTAAAAACAAAGCTAAAAAGGTATCTCTAATCAAACTTGCATCTCCTTAATTTCTCTTATAATTATCATTTAGTGTCTCCAATGCTAGTATCCTATGCTCCACAAGTGGCATTAACTTAGTATTATCCTATTTAACCGGACCCTCAACTATTGAGGCATGTTTTCATCCTATAATAGCCATTTCCTTAACCCCAACTTGACTACACTCCAGTAGTAAATGACATTTAGGCGAAACTTAGGTGATAAGGTTAACAATAATAGCAACAGTAGGCTATAAAACTAAGGAGGGTGGAAGAAGAAAATAAATCCTTCTCCACTATTAGGAACAACTCTAGTGGAACTTTATAAGCTACTTCTGAGATAGAATAGGACTTTACCAATTTTTTATAAATAGTGTAAACCACCATATCCTCTTTGGTACAAACCAAAGTTGACATGTGACTATCATGATAAGGTCGTAGGTCATTCATTCTTTAAGGAAAAAGTTAGTTCCTTTATGAAGAAAATATGGCTTAGTTGGAAGAAGAGGAACCAAATGTAAATAATAATCCCTTACCTAAACAATTAACTCAAATTGGTAGATTCAAAACAACTAAAAAAAGAGCCTGAAGAAAATCATATCTACTTAATAATCTTATTCTTTCCTCTAGCATTATTTACTTCTAATTCTATTTTTTATTTATTTAAGCCATTCCTAGGTTAATGGCACAAGTGTTTATTGATGTGGAACATTCACACTTTTACATAAATTTTTTAAATCATTATTAATTTTTGAATACTCTTTTTGGATTAATGATTTTGCTTTTCTATTGTTAATTTAAAGTGTTATAAATGATGATGGATTGATGAATGCTTGGATGTTTCCTTAAATACTTTTGAATGCCTTATGAATGTTTTCTTAGAAATTAAAAAGAATATATATTCCGAGCCTTAAGCAGGCCAAATGTTCAAGTATAAGTTAATACAAATATATAACCTTGGCTTAACCACTAGTAAATAATAAATTATAGGGATTATGTTCTAACTTGCTTGACATTAAGAAACAAAGATTGAGTTAAAGGTTAATTTTGAGCTTTATCCATAAGGACATAATTAGTTGTTTATTCCTAGTGAGAGTAGTCTCTTTTATGAATCTTTATTTATATATCGTTATAATTTAATAGTTGCTTGAAACAATTCCAAATACATGCATATACATCAAGATGATACAAAATTTAAAACATCTCACAAATGGCCAGTTAACCCAATAATATTCTTTTATGCATTCTTGTCTTCTAGGCAATATGAATTTGATATTGAGGAAATTATGGTGTTTGAAAGCCACTTTAGTCAATTAGAAGATGTCTTGATACCATCAGTGAAAGCCTTATAAATTCTAAAAATAAAAAAAGGTAGTAAAGCCTTCAATGAAAATACTAGAAGAGTCAGAATGCAATTGCATTTACACTTAAAGAAACAAATTGTTGCCCAAAATTTCAAATGATGAGTACAAAGTTCCACTTAAACCTAAGCAAAAAATCATGTTGTAAAAAGGTATCAGTACTGATCCCCCCTTCGAAATGTAAAGATCATAAAAAAGGAGCAAGCTTTTGAGAATTAATGTTGATTCACTTGAGAAAAGGAGTATATAAAAAGATGGGTTGCACCAACAAAAGTATGGCTTCAACAAAAAACAACCCTTTATTATAGAGAAATAAATTCCTTGATTTATTTGCCGCTTTAGATTTGACCAAAAAAATTAAACAAGGTTATCTTGAAGTCATAGTATTAAAGCCTTTGGCTTTATTTTTCTTTTCCATGTTTAGTAAGTCATTGCTAAAATAATAATCAAAGCCTCAAAATTGAGAAATTATCAAAAAGAAGAGAAAAATAAAGAAGCAAAAAAAGTGTGGAAGTTTCTTTATAGGAGGAAATGCCAGTGAATAAAAGCCTAAAATTTTAAGAATGAAACTTGTCAGCAAAGAAACAATAAAAATGGAAACTTGGAAAAAGTTTTAGCACAACCTACTAAGCTTAAAGTTGATAGTCTACAAAGAAAAAAAATAAGAGTATGAACTAAATCTAAAAGGGTTGTAATATGGTAAAATAAATTCCTAAATAGAAATTTCACACACACACACACACATGCACGCATGCACTCACACACGCATGCTCACACATAGATAAAGAGAGATATAGAGAGACAGACAGACACACACACACACACACACAGATACAATTAGGATAATAATAGGCAAACAACAACCTAGGAAAATGTTACAGTCTTCATGAAAATAAATAAAGAAATTATATCTTGCTAATTTGAAAATTGTTAAATGGTTATCTAAGCACATCAAAGTGAAAAAATGTATATGAAGGAATATCATATGTAGCAAATGAAGACAACTCCTCGTAAATAAGGAAAGAGGCTTAATGAAAACTAGATTATAAGGCTTAATAATTTTCTAATCCACATTTGTGATCATTTGTTACAATCTAGTTCAAAGGTCAACTTTTAAGCAAGAAACTTCTATAAAGATTTACTATACTTATGACTCAAACAATGTCATTTGTTATTACCAACCAAATCAATTTGATCGATATCATGTTTTTAAATTCAATTGCAAGGAATGTTATTCCAATTACTAATAATGAGATTCATTTTCAAATTTTCTTCCTAATTTTAGGAATTTTGAATATTAATTGTCTTCTTCAAAATTTCAAATGATGTAAATGAATTGATTTTTTATTTATGGAAGAATTATTTAAGTTAATTTTGCTAAAGTTAATGAATGCACATAAAATTATTTAGTGGTGTACATATATTAAAATAAAACTTGGAAAGTGATGTAATAAAAATAAATGAGAAACAAAATGATACTAAAAATATCACAAAGTTAAGTATGTCAATCATCTCATATATTATAGTTTAGGTGAGTCGAGTATTGATCCCACGAGGGCTATAAATACAAATACTGACCATATTTCTATTATATAATCTAGAAAACAATGAGTGAAATTAAAGAAAATGATTAAGTAAACTAAATTAAAAATGGGAATAACTAAATCAAATTGACGAGTAATCAAAGTGATGAGTAAGAATAAAGCAACTAGTAGATAAATAAGATCTAGATAACAATCTCCTTGAAACATTTCCTATAGTTTAAAATTATCTTGACTCAATGATTATTCCTAGTTCCGTGAACTGGTAAGAATTCCAATTTATAGCTACATTCTCTCTCGAGTAATATAGGTCATATCCTTAAGTTGATCTTTCTAATTAAAACCCTTAATAACTCATTACTTCGCTTTATGATTTGCCATGATAGGTTTAACCCTTTAATTTCTTCTACTTTTTCCCTTTTCTAACTCCTTTTAGACCTATCATCTCCATTCTAACTTACTTGAACTATATCTTTTATTTCCATTTCCTTGGACTTCCTCTCTCATCCTTTTCTGTAACCCTCATCTTCTTTTCTCCTTTAAAAGTTGAAGGTTAAATTCCTTAGTGCTTATAAGAGTTCTTTAGTCTTTTAATATCCATTAGTATTTCCCCCATAGTCTTATTATCATTGTAAGAACATTTTTCAAAATTTATCCATTTCTAAGTTATAACTTTTCTTATTTTCTTCATGCAGTTACCTTTAACACACCAAATCTAGAAATTATCTAAAAAATACAACAAACACCATTCTACTCATTAGACAAGGCCATGTTCAAAACTATACTACATCACCTTTTTATTAAACATATGCAAAACACAAGAAAACTCAAATATCTTTCATTTCATCAAATGCTCATAGATTCATTCATACTTTTCATTCATCACAAGGAATTATACCATATTTCCTCATTAAATTTCATTTAATAATTTCTAATTTCCAAGAAAAGTTCGGGGTCCAACAGATCTCAACACCAAGAAAATATTTAACATTCCCCAAATCCTTGATGGTGAAAATGGAGTGAATAAATGTCTTCACAGCAACAATATCTTCCTCACAAGACCCCCCGATTAAAACATCATCAACATACACTAAGAGAGCAAGAAAGTCACGTTTGTTTGTTAAAGTAAACAAACAATGATCATGAACGGATTGAGAGAAACCATAGGTCAAAAGTTGTTTAGTAAACTCAGAATTCCACTCCCAAGAAGCTTGTTTTAACCCATACAAAGATTTTTGTAATCTACAGACTTCACCCTTACCAGCTTTGGTGTACCCTTCTGGTGGAATCAAATAAACTTCCCCCTTCAAATAGCCATGCAAAAAAGCATTATTAACGTCTAATTAATGAAAAAATCAGTGCTGCAATGTTGCAAGAGCAAGAAAGGTCCGGATGGTGACCAACCTAGCGACAGGGGAAAAACTATCAAAGAAATCGATACCTGCCATCTGATTATACCCCTTTGCCACCAACCTAGCCTTATATCTCTCCACATTCCCATTAGGATCAAACTTCACCTTAAAAACCCATTTGGATTCGATAGCTTTCTTACCCTTCGGTAGCTTGGTGAGCTCTCATGTCTGATTTTCTTCAAGAGCTACCAACTCCTTGTTCATAGCCTCCACCCACTCTTCGGATTTTACAGCCTGTTGATAAGACTTAGATTCTAGAACTTTTCCAATATTAGCCATAAAAGTGGTGTAAGTGGAGAGACCGTATAACCTGCACCAGAAGCTGTTGAAACACTGCCACAAGTCACATAATCCTGCATCCAGATCGGGGACTGACGTTGGCGTAAACTCTGACGTAGTTGAGGCGCAGGGACAACATTATCATGCAGATTCTCACTTACGTCCCCAACAATATGTGATCTATGATCTAGAGCAACATCATTTGTCAAATCCACCTCAGTCTCCTCAACACCAGAAACACCGTCAACAGGAGGACCAACCCAGAAATCATCATAGACAACATCATGCAAATTCTGAGCTGGAATAGAATTATCAACAGAGTCGTTCCCAGCAGTAAAAGGAAAAACAGTCTCATAAAACATAATATCCCTGGAATTAAATATCTTACAAGTCTCTAAGTCATAGACCTTGTAAGCCTTCTGTCCCACAGCATAACCCACCATGACACATTTGGTGGCCCTTGAGTCTAGTTTACCCTTGCTTGGAGCTGTGTTAGTAACATAACACAAACAACCAAAAACCTTCAGCCTGGCATAATCTGGGATCGTGTGATAAAGCACCTCAAAAGGAGATTTCCAATTAAGCACAGCAGTTGGAAGTCGATTTATAAGATATGCCGCAGTTAAAATTGCCTCTCCCTAAAACCTGTTAGGCGGTTTGGCTTGAAACAACAACGCGCGGGCCACCTGTAACAAATGTTTATACTTTCGCTCCACTACGCCATTTTGCTGCGGAGTATAGGGGCAAGTGCGTTGGTGCAGAATACCTTTGGCAGTGAAAAAACTACGACAAGCATCATTAAGAAACTCTATCCCATTATTCGACCTTACTGTCTTGACTGTAATGTCAAATTGAGTTTCTACCATATTGATAAACCCATATAATGCCTCAGGTACTTGAGACTTATACTTCAGCAAAACAGTCCAAGTGGCCCTGCTAAAATCATCAACAATAGTTAAAATATAATGGCAAGAATCAAGACTGGCCTGTTTATACAGACCCCAAACATCAACATGTAAAAGCTCCATCACTTGTGTTGCATGAATAGAAGCACTAA
>JANITX010000211.1:35437429-35449536 GCA_027564395.1 Erythroxylum ulei | reverse complement strand
CGTTGGATTAAATGGGCGGTTGGGATGGATTGCGTGGTCGTCCATCCCAACTCGTCCTTAGTATATATACTTAATGAGATGTTGAGTAAGAGTAGTAAGTACATCGGATGACCCGCTATGAGATTATCATATAGATGATCTATCAAAATTCAATGATTAATCTCATCATATCAATGGTGCAAATATCCTTAGACTTAAGGTACTCAAGGATATCTTAGATACTGATCATGTGCTTTGACAACATTCTTTATTGCCTCAAGATGAGGTAGCTCATAGGGTGGTAATTGGGTACAACTATTAGTATTTGAAGGTAGCTGGGTAGCTAATAAAGGATTCACTACTCCTGATAGAAGGAGATGATACCCACGACCTCTTATCGGGGGTTTCTTTGGCTAGAGCAGTTATGTGTCATAAAGAGAGTCTTCAATGACATATAGAGTAATAAGATCTCAGGACAAGAACTAATATCACTTGGACTAGATATGACGTAGTCAATCTAATGGGAGTTGACACATAGCCCATGCTCTGAACTAAGTGGGGTATATTATGGTGAAAAGACAAATTGCACGGTAATTGTATATAGAAAGGTTCGTAAGTCAAATAGGTGCATCTTCATAAGTTAATAGTGGTAGAGATGAGGATGCTCCATTAGATGTGCAACCTTACTAGAAGAAATAAGATTATGAATATAATGGTAAAAGACAAATTAAAGGTGGCTAATATTAATGAAAAATTAAGAGAGACAAGACTTAAGTAGGTCAGACATGTTAAGAGGAGACATCCAATTATCGAAAGAATGAGGTCATGGGTTATGGCTTGGTAAAATCACTTCCTCTCTTATGCAGCTTGACTCACACTAATCATTTCAGTCCTCAATAGTCTATATATACATTGGGATGCTCATATTGCCTTACCTCAACAAGTTACTAAGGAGCTAGAAAGAATCTTAAAATCCTTTCTTTGGATGGGTCAAGTAGGAAATTCTAGAAAAGCACAAGTGAAATGGCAAGAGGTTACAATGTAGAAAAAATATGGTAGCCTTGGGATCTTTCCAATCTCTAATATGCAAAAAGTTTGAATGTGTAAAAGGTTATGGAAGTTATACACTGATAATAATGCCTTATAGACAACGTGGAACTTTTGGTAGGTGGATTGCTCTCGAGAGGGATTTTGAATACTAAAATAGATGATGCAGCTATATGCTACCATCTACCCACATATCAAACACACAATCAGAAATGGAGGAAAAACATATGTGTGGTTTGATAATTGAATGAACATCAGTCCCCTTATTTCCTCTTCTGAATTTTAGAGGTTGTGTAATAGAATGCCCTTAAGTTTGAAAGTATCTTCTCTGATGGCCAACAATGAATGACAAGGTGATTTTAAAGGTTTCACATCCCTTGTGGCATATTTTCCATTACCGCCTAATACAGTTAAGGAGGATTATATTACATGGAAGCTTACAACTGATAGAGTTTTCTCTAACAAATCATATTATAGTCTCCTTAATAATAACGCAATGGTAGTCCCGTGGTTCTCACTTATACGACATAATACCATCATTCCTAAAGCAACATTCATCACTTGGCTAGCTATCAAGAATCAACTCCTAATAGTGAAACAATGGAACAGCAACGCTAATGACTTATATGTTCTTTGTAACTCAGCTTCTGAAGACTGTGATCATCTTTTCTTTTAATGTAATTATTTCAAAGCCATTTGGAGTTGTATTATGCACTTGTTGCCTGCTCAATATGGCAGTTATGATTGGGAGTTTGTATTGCAATGGGTAATTACCAAATCAAGGAAAGGAGCTCCAAACGTAGTCCTATTTACTGCTGTCTTCTCAATATCCATATATGGCATTTGGAAAGAAAGAAGTAGTCACATATTCAACGATGCAAAGGAAGAGAAATACCAATTAGCTGACAGAACTATCAACCTAATTCACCCAAGCATTTTTGCTAAAGATGCACAAAGGTTCCTTACTATAGACATGAAGATAAAATGACAATTATAATATTTATGAAACTTGTCATTTTTTGATTTGATCTTCTTACTATTTTTCTCGGTTAGCATTTGTAATATATAGTTGTTTCATTTTTATCTTTGAACTCATTATAATGGTGTAATAGTTTCATCTATCGTAATTTATCATTCATTTACCAAAAAAAAAGGAGAGGTGAAATCCTAACACTCCACCTAAAAGATGCGAGAAGATTGTACTTAAGGATTATAAGAGGGAAAAAGGAACACTTAGGAAGAGTTGAGGGGAGAGGTGATCAAGAATGATATAGCACTGTTGGAACTTACCGAGGACATGGTGTAACGTCCCCTGTACAGAACTCATAACCACCTACACACATGACACCCAAATTCCTATACATACATTCATGGCATACAATTATATTTGTTTATAGGGATTGTCATCACTCATTTATCTATTCAATATTGTATATATACATATTATAAAATTTCATATCCCTTAACATTATCATTTAAAAGTAGTATTATATCATTACATTTATATGGTAATCCAAAAGAGATATTACACATAACTTAAATTCTTAATTTATAAGCCAAATATTTATAAGCCAAACATTGATATTCAAAGCTCATTAATACAAATTATTCATGTTGTTTTGTTGTATCTCTTATTTAAAACTATTAAATTTCCTTTCTGTGTTAAGCCTATACATTTTCTATAGGTGTGGATAATGGGAGCTGTGGATATCCAAAGATATCAAATTGTAGATATCTGAAGGCATTGAACTATGGATACCCATAGGTATCGAATTGTAGAGACACTATAGTCTCAAAATGAAGACACTAGTGGTGTCAAACTGTAGCAATTGTATTATACCATATAGGCATGCCTATCTATCCATCACTAAGACAATGAAGCAGACATTGACATTTTCCTTTAATCATTTACCAATTTCATGATTAATACATTGACAAGTCATATGATATTCATTTGAATTCATAAAATTTGTATGTAAACTTGTATGGTTAAACTAAGCAATAAATATGCATATAAATCATCTATATATATGTAAATTTCCTTTCACATTTATGTTCAATCTTAAATTTCAATGTTTAATCACCCCCCATTCAAATATGGTAGGTCATATTTCATTTATTTCTAGGTGTTTGAAAATTTTCATAAACATTAGAAAAGATTATGATATGGTTCAGTGAAAGAAAAAAGGAAGCAAAGCTCTCAAAATAGTGTAAAATGGGTTAAGCACACGGTGGGTCTAAAAATAGGCAAACAAATCAGTCTAGAAGCGAATCACACAACAGTCTCCACTTGTTCTGTAATTTTCACATAGAAAAAATTCAAATTAGGCTTTAAGGTCCGCTAAATATTTTGTTCCCCTATGTCTCTAATTTCCATATCATCAAAGATTAGGCTATTTGGACTTCTAAGTCATGAGATAAGTACCAAACATCACAAGTTGCTCTAATATAGGACAACATCAGATCATCATTTCAATCTCAATTTCCAATATTATAAAGCCATAATTAGGTATGGGCCTCTTCTAGATAATCTTATTTCTATGTCTTAAGTTTCATTTTCAATTGGAATCACCCAATTTGAAGGTCTATATGCTAAGTTATAACCAAAATAATAGGACTGGTTCGAGTGAACCGAGAACCTAAAACAAAATTTCACCAAACATGAATCTCTCTCGTCATATTCAACTGGTTCATACGAATTAACACTAAATCACCATTCCAGCAACCATTACATGCCTAAATCAATCTTTGTACTCATTAAAATATATACAAATACAAAAATTAACTAAGTGGAGTCCCAAACCTTGAAATTTTCTAATTAGCTCTTTTTTTAGTACTTTTCCTTCTCCTCCTTTTGGCTTTGCTTGATTCTCTAACTAAAAAGCCAAAAATTCATATCTCAATCCCATTCCAGCCTTATAATTCCAGCTCTTTATGAGCAAAGCAAGAAAGATGAAGATGAGAAGAAAAACCACAAACTTTTACCTTGATTTTCACCTAGAATTAGCTTAATCCCTTACGCAAAATGATATGATTAAGGAGATGAAATGAAAATGAGGTGAGAAGAGAAAATTTTGGGGTTAAAACACTCCATACATGTCTCTCTCCCCACTCTTCAACTCCCCACTTCAAGAAGTTTCTAGTCTTACACTCATGTTTCAATCTCATTGGTCCATGTATTGATTTTTGGCAAAATTGCACATTTGGTCCTTCTTCTTCCTTTAATTCCCACATTGACATATAAAATCATCAATTGATTTCATTCTAGTTCATAACTCACATACAATTATTCATGTCCATGCCTAAATGAAGAAATTACCAATTTACCCTTATCTTTTAAATTAATTACCATTATGTCCTTTACTATACTTAGATACACTTAATTCTTTATGTTCACTTCTTAATACACCCTATACATACTATAATACTTCTAAGGTATATATTGGGTCCTTACACATAGCCCTCAATAGAAAATTTTGGTGTACTAGGATACTAGTAAAGAATCTCATACAGAGGGGTGCTTCTCTTTCTTATATGATTTTTAAATATTTTCCTTCGAGTCTTATGTCTTGCATTTACCCTAAACATTTAATATGTAACACTTCCCTTGTAGTTATTTAGCCAAAACATTTCCTTACTTAGCCTAAACATTTTCTTATAATGATTTGTGTATTTTATTTATTTGCTTATCTTCTTTTTTATTTCTTGTTTGTTTTTTTATTTACTTATTTTATCTTTTATTTTTATTCTTTTATCTCTCCGAAGAGATTTCAGGATAAGATCCTCTGTTCCATTCCCTCTATTTCTACTCTGTGCCATCCCCTCTCAGCCACAAATTTTTTAATTTATGGCTGAGAGAGGATGGCACATAAAAGGAACAGAGAGGACGAAATAGAGAATCTCATCCTAGAGATTTCTCATCCTAGAGATTTCTCAGGTCCTATAAATTTTATACCATTTTTTTGTATCGATACAATCATTACTTACTTGTAGAAAACAATTATTTTCACGTATGAAATTTACGACTGAGAGGGGATGACATAGAGTAAGAATAGAATGGATGACATAGAGTAAGAATATATGGGATAGAATAGAGGATCTCATCACAAAAATTTCTCAGGTCTATAAATTTTATACCTATTTTTTGGGTAGCAATACAATCATTACTTATTTTTTTAAAAAAAATTCTTTTTACCTTATTCCAAATCTCGACCCATCTCGTTATGAATATCTATTCCCATTGTAAGAACTTTCAAATTATTACTTAATTCCAAATTTCACCAAACAAGTTGCTCTTTTATTACCTAGTTTTAAAAGTGTTTTTTTTTTCATTTTATGTCCATTCTATATAAAAAGTCATGTTTATCCTCTTGTAGCTTTCAAAATATTTTAAACCTTTTGGGACCATAGCCGAGGTCCGTATCATACAAAATATTTTAAACCTTTTTGGACCATAGCCAAGGTCCGTATTATACAAAATATTTTAAACCTTTTTGGACCATACCCAAGGTCCGTCGTATATATAATCGCCATTCTAGTGAGCTTATGCTTATATGTCTTTTCATTTTTGTTCATTCTCAGCTAGTTGTACAACCACGTGAGGACGTGAAGCCCCCACCTGTTTTGCTCGCTGTAAAACATTCTGTGGTCCCGTCAACACCTTCGCGTGCCCATGGCTCGCTAAAGTCGCAACCTTTTGTTCGAGGAACGCCCCTACACCACTAAGGCCAACAGAGAACCAAAAATAAAACCATGGCTGAGGGCACTTACCTTTCATCCCTGTACGCATTGTTGGTGATTCCTTTTTTTTTTTTTTTTCCCTTTTTCTGATATCATGGCCTATACGTTCACTTTAAAGCTTAGTAAGCACTGCAATAGTTTTGTGCTAAGGTACACAAGCAACTCTCACCATTGATGGAGGTAACATCATAATAACATTCCTTTTACGGAAGGTAACAAATTATTATTGTCCCTAAAAGACTGAGATGTGCATTTGTGTGTTTTATTTGTGCTAATTATTGTATATGATTATATAACTTGCCGTAGCATTATAGTTGTCGAGCTGGTAAAGAGAGCAAAATTTGAAAGGATTATAATTAAGTGGGGCTGTAGCTTAGCTAAAAGAAACGATATGGTGTTCCTAGGGACTTGACTTGCTATAGAGAGAATCAACTTCTCCCGAAATTGACCGTCCCAACCAAGGAAATATTCTGACTTGGCTAGGAATCTCTTGCAAACGTATAATTTCCACGAAATGATGGTCACGGGGCATCTTGAACATCATTTTGATTTGGGTTTAAGTTGGATTTGCAGAACACGAGCTAGGTTAAGCATTTTGGAGGAAGGAGCCTTAATTCCATACAAAAATGATGCAAACGAACTTAAAGTTTATAAGAGAGATAAAAAAAAAGAAAGATCAATCAATCACAAACTTTAATTTGGTGGGATGAAGATTAAGAATTGAATTGAAATTAAAGATCAAGGTTGAAATTCATATTGTTTTTGGATTCCTTATTAGATAGGAAGTAGTAGTATTCTGTCATTCTTATTTTAGATATGTTATCCTTGTATAGGATTTATAGAATTTCTATTATAATAGGATTTAAATTAGAAATTCTTTTCCTACTAGAATAAGGATTCTTATAACTCTATATATATGTACTTTGAGTTTTTAACTATAAGGTGTGATGCTTTCTTCTAAGAGTGATTCTTAAACCCTGGAGTAAATTTTAGTATCGTACTATCTATTCTTTGTGTTCTTTCCTAAAATTTCAACTCAATTAAACCTATGTTCCAGTCATCTAAACCTATATTCTAGCCATATTAATCCTAAAATCCTACACCTAAATTTTCAGCAATCAGACCTTAAAATTGCAGCGATACAAAATATGAAAATTCTACATTCCTAGTCAAAATTCAACCTTGAAACCTAATATTCTACTAGCCTAATATCATCCACACTTCCTAGTTTTATGCTTTTAACATAATTCTTCTATTTGTCCTACATCAAATCTTCTAGCCTATCGCTTGAATCCTATTGAGAGTGAAGAGCTAAAAAGACAAGTGGAGGAGATACTAAAAAAGGGATTTATTTAAGAAAGCCTTAGTTCGCGTGCAGTTCCAGCACTTTTGACTCTTAAAAAAGATGGAAGTTAAAGAATGTTTATTGATTGTCGGGCGATCATTAAGATCATAATAAGGTATAGATTTTCACTACCTCGCCTTGATGATATGTTAGATATGTTGATTGAAGCTACCATCTTTACTAAGATAGACTTATGAAGTGGATACCATCAAATCAAAATCAGACCAGGAGATGAATGGAAAAGGACTTTGAAAACTAAAGAGGACTTTATGAATAGTTGGTGATGTCATTTGGAGTCTTTAATGCACCTAGCACTTTTATGAGAGTGATGAATCAAGTGTTTCGACTATTTATGGGAAAATTTTTGGTGGTATATTTTGATGATATATTAATATATAACAAGATTAAAGAAGATCACTTATTACATCATCGTTCTATTTTTGGGTTTTATCATATCCTACCGTGGAGTGGAGATGGATCCTGAGAAGATTAGAGCCACTCTTGATTAGCCTATTCCAAAGGATGTGCACGAGACAAAGAGTTTCCATGGCCTAGCAACATTCTTTAGATGATTTATTCATAATTTCAACACCATAATGGAACCCATTACTAATTGTATGAAGAAAGGACACTTTGCTTGGTCAAAGGCAGCAACTAAAACTTTTGAAGAAATTAAGAAAAAGATGACTGAATCTCCTACTTTATAACTTCCAAATTTTTCTAAGGTATTTGAAGTTGCTTGTGACGCATCTCTTGCAGAAATTGGAGGCATACTTAGCCATGAAAGACACTCAATTACTTACTTCAGTGAGAAGTTAAGTGAAGAGAAGCAACGATATTCAACTTATGACAAGGAATTTTATGCAGTAATACGTTCTCTTTACAATTGGCATCATTATCTCTTATACAAGGAGTTTATTCTATATTTGGATCATGAACCTTTTAAACACTTCAAATTCCAAAAAAAATTGAACAAAAGGCATGTCTTATGGTGTGAATTTACAGAGCAATTTAACTTTGTTGTTAAACATCAAATAAGAGTTGAGAATAAGGTCGTAGATGCGATGAGTAAGAAGAATCATTTATGGTAAATTCATGGGGTTCGATAAAATAAAAAGAGAGTATGCTTTAGATCGATATTTTGGAATAATCTATTTAGAAATTGTGTCTAGATAGAAAGATCAATACTTTCCTTTTGTAATCCACGATGACTGTCTTTTCAAAGGAAATCGACTTTGCCTACCTAGTACTTCTATAAGGGAGTATGTAATTTTGGAATTACATGGAGGAGGAGCAACAAGACACTTTGGAAGAGATAAAACCATCACAATGGTTGAAGATCGCTTTTATCAGCCCTCCTTAAAGCCAGATGTGTCTAAGTTGATACGACAATGTCGAACATGTCAACTAGCTAAAGGAAGGAAGCAAAATTCTAGATTATACACACCATTACCCGTGCCTCATGAACCACGAAAGGACATAGTTATGGATTTTTTCGTGGGAATTCCTAAAACTATAAGAGGTTATGATTCTATTTTTGTAGTGGTGGATAGGTTTTCTAAGATGAGTAATTTCATTCCATGTTCCAAGACTTATGATGTTGTCCATATAGATAAACTCTTCTTCAAAGAGGTTATATGTCTCCATGGATTGCTTTTAACCATCATCTCTAATCTTAACTTAAAGTTTATGAGTTATTTTTAGAGAACTCTATGGACAACATTGAACACTAAGCTTCAATTTTCAAGTTCTTTCCACCCTCAAACAGATGGACAAACAAGAGTGGTGAATAGAAGCTTGAGGGACTTATTAAGATATTTGGTTGGAGACAATATGAAAAATTAGGACTTAATTCTTCCTATGGCAGAATTTGCAGACAACATTTCTATTAATAGGTCTACTAGTAAGATCTCTTTTGAGATATTTTTAGGAGTGCAACCAAGGAAGTCTATTGATCTAGTTCCTTTACCACAAATAAAAAAAGTTAGTGTTGAAGCTGAAGATTTTGCAAAGCACATAAGGGACATCTTTGATAAGATAATACAATAGACAACAACTAGTAATTTGTCTTATATAGAACAAGCTGATCAACATCATCGATTAGTGGAATTCAGTGAAGGGGATATGGTGATGGTTAGGATTCAACGAAAGCGTTTTCAAAAAATCAAATATAAGAAACTTCATTCAAGAAATGCTGGACCTTGTAAGATTATCAAGAAGATAAGTGTTAATGCTTATGTTTTGGAATTATCAAGTGACATAGGAATAAGTCTTATCTTTAATGTTGTAGATTTAATTATTTATCATGGATAAGATGATGAGCAATCTCCTACTGTAGCCATAAGAATTCCAACCATTACTTATCTTAAAGAAGAGATAGAAGATGTTCTTGATGAACAAATTGTAGCTACCAAGGATGGAGGATATCAACAATTTCTTGTCAAATGGAAAGGAAGATTGACTTCTGACATCACTTGGATTTTAGAATCTGAATTTCAAAAGTTGAATCCAGACTTATATGATCAATATTTATTAGATTCAACATCGAGGATGACTTCAAACAAGCCAAGGAGAATTGATGCAAAAGAACTTAATGTTTATAAGAGAAATAAAAGAGGAAAGATCAATCAATCACAAGGTTTAATTTGCTGGGATGAAGATTGGGAATTGAATTGAAATTAAAGATAAAGGCTGAATTCATATTGTGTTAGGATTCCTTATTAGATAGGAAGTAGTAGTATTATGTTATTCTTATTTTAGATATTTTATCCTAGTTGTTTACAATTTATAGAATTTCCATTATAATAGGATTTAAATTAGAAATCCTTTTCCTACTAGAATAAGGATTCAAAGAACTCTCTATATATGTACTTAGCCTTTCATTAATAACCAGAAATCTATAATTTTTTACAACTTTGAGTTTTCAATTAGAAGGTGTCATGCTTTCTTCTAAGAGTGATTCCTAAACCCTAGGAGTGATCCCTAGTTTCCTACTATCTATTCTTTGTGTTTTTCATTAAATTCCAACAACCCTAAACTAAATTCCAACCTTTTCAAACCTATAGTCCAACCATATTAAACCTTAAAATCCTAAGCCTAAAATTCCAACAATCAAACCTTAAATTCCCACCTTTACAAAACCTGAAAATTCTGCATTCTGAGCCAAAATTCAACCTTGAAATCTAATATTCCAATAACCTAATATCATCCACACTTTCTAATTTTGTGCTTTTAACTACTAGTTCATAATTCTTCTATTTGTTGTCAATTAAAAAAAAGAGTAATATCATATAAAATATCTTAGTAATAAGTTCTAGAAAAATGACTGACGAGTAGCATTTTGATTATGATTCCTAAGAAAAAGAACAAAAAGTAATAATTTATGAAAACAAACATGCAAACTTTGCTTGTCACATATATGTATAAATTAAAATAATAAATTAAAAATAAACTAAAAAGATATAAAAGATAGTAATATTAAATAAATATGTGAAAATAAAAATATAAAAATAAGTAATATAATAAATATAAAACAAGGTAAAAAATAAAAATAAAAATAAAATAAGTAAATAAATACACAAATACTCAAATAGTGAAAAGAATAAGTAAATAAATAAATAAAACAAGTCATTATGAGAAAATATTTAAGCTAAGTAAGAAAGTGTGGCTAAATAACTAAGAGGGAAGTACTACATATTAAAAGTTTAGGCTAAATACAAGATATAAGGCTCGAAGAAAAAATGTTCAACTTTACTCCAGTCTTTACACCTTCATACATATCGCTAATAACTCATATATAAGTCATAGGAACTCATTTAGCTTCTAAGCACCTTCAAATGATTTCCCTAATACTATGTCCTATGCCTTCTCTAAGTTACTAAAAGCCATATGTAGGTTACGTTGTCTTTCGTAGTATTATTTCATTAATCTTATAAAGAGATGTAAAGCTTCTGTTGTGGACCTTCCTAGTATGAAGTGAAACTGGTTCTCTAAAACTAGAACATCTTTTCTCACTGTCTTCTCAATAACCTTCTCCTATAACTTTGTGGTATGACTAAGTAGTTTGATGACTCTATAGTTGTTACAGCATTGGATGTCTCCTTTGTTTTTATGTAGAGGAATTAACATACTAAGTCTCCAATCATCCAACATTTTAGAGGACTTAAGGATCGCATTAGAAAGCACAGATAGCTAAGTAAGACCCTATTTTCCTAGGTTCTTCCATACCTTTATGGGTATCTTTTTAGGCCTTACTATCCTTCCACTCTTCATTTTCCCTTAAATCTCTTTTAATTTCTTCTCTTGTAATATGTTGATAATAAGTAAAATTTTAATACCTCTTGGACGTGCTAATACCACCTAAAAAAAATGTTTTCCTCTATACCTTCATTAAAAAGGCCATGAAAGTATCTCTGTCATCTTCTTTTAATGTCATTTTTAGCCATAAGCACTCAACATGCTTCATCTTTTATACAATGAACATGATCTAAGTCTCTCATTTTTTCCCTAGCTCTTGCTAAGTTAACTATATCCTTTTCTCCATCTTTTGTTTCCAATCATCGTATAATTTCTCATAAGCTCTGCTTTTAGCTTTTGAGATTATCTTCTTTGTCTCTTTCTTTGTTAGTTTGTAACTCTCTACCTCTGTGGTGATATCCAATAGAGTTTTATTGTTGGGACCCGATTTTGGAACCGGACCCCAACCGAAAAAACAACGGAAAACGGAATCAAACGGAAAACAAAAGTTCAAAGCGAAAACGAAGGGCCAAAAGTGAAACGAATAACAAAAGAACGAACGAGGAAGTGAAACAAAAGGCGAAAGAAATCGAAAGCGCGTGCGGAACTAAAAGAAAAATCGAATTCTTAATGAGCTATAGAAAAGCGAATGGGCTCGGAAATCATAAAGCGGAAACAAATCCAAAGCGGAATCGAAGGAACGGGTTTACAAAATCTTGGACTCAAAGAAACCAAAACGGTTCAATCAACTGAAAGTCAA
>JANITX010000211.1:35195109-35223149 GCA_027564395.1 Erythroxylum ulei | reverse complement strand
ATTCATGTTTTCTCCTTTATTTATAAGCAAGACAACACTTTTTCTTCCAATTATGCCCTTAATGATTGAGAATTGTCCAATTTGCCCTTCCATTTATGCCTTATGTTTTATATACTTAAGTGTTTAGCCAACAGTACCATTGAACATTCTAACATAACACTTTCTTCTAGAAAATTTTTCCCGTTGTCTTAAGTTTCTAATGCTTCCAAAATTATTCAATTTGGTTTAGTGATTCAAAAGATATACTTCAAACATTTTTAGACTGGTCTTGTCCAAAACAGTATACTATGCACAATTTCCATCTAAAATTTAAACATCTTAGAGACAGAATTAGATTTCAATTTCTTCATAACATTTGTATCTCCATGTCTCTAGTTTACGACAAATCAAAAATCATCTCATTTGGAGCTCTACCGGTCTAGAAATCATTAAAATACTGAAGTATATTCAATAGAATAATACTAGTTCATAAAACTTAAGAGTACACTCACTGTACCCGTCCCTCCTTTTTCACTTCATCTTTCTCACTTCATTTCGAATGACTATGATTTTTGGTGGAGATGTAGAGCAATGTATTATGAGTCCAATGGTTCAAGAATCAAGTCAATTTGGTGTCTAGAGAAGAAATTGTGGCCAAAAGAATCAAGCATGTTTTTGTCCTCAATCATACTGAACCTATTTTGGGGAAACAGCCATAACTTTCTATAAAATTTTCAAATTGAGGTGTTCTTTCGATGGTTTGAAAGAGGACTTGAAGAGCTACAACTTTCATTGAAGATCTTGAAGACAAATTCGATCTTCTGAAGGATCAAAAATGGAACAGAAGATAGAAGATAAATAGTAACTAAGATGATGGGGAGGAACAGTAATATCGTCTTAGTATGAACAGTAACTAAGACAAAGTGGATTAACAGTACTATCATCTTAGATAAACAGTAACTAAGACGAAGTGGATGAACAGTAACTAAGACGAAGTGGATGAACAGTACTATCGTCTTCGATGAACAGTTACTAAGACGAAGTGGATGAACAGTAACTTCGTCTTAGATGAACATTAACTAAGACAGAGTGGATGAACAGCAACTAAGACGAAGTTTTCTTCTTTCTTTCATTTGCATCGTTTTACTTTTGCATCGCCTTACTTCTGCTTCGTCTTACTTTGCTTCATCTTACTTTTGCTTCGTCTTACTTTTCACTCTCCAGAACATCTCCCCTTATAAAGATCATAATGTTTGACTACGATGTCCAAAAATTCCATACTACATACCGTTGGAAAGATAGCAGAAAGATCTACAACTCTCAAGAAGACAACTTTGCCAAAATCTATCTAGATTAATCCAGATTTTCTCCCGAAGTCAGAACATGAATTTTACAATCAGCTCCCAACGACCTGCACCCAGTTCTCAACTTCATAGAATTTTGAGACTCTTAGGGACAGAATTGAAATTTGATGTCTTCATATGAAATGTAGCCATATGTTTCTAGTTTAATCCAAATTAAGAATCATCTCATTTAGATAACTAGAGAAAAATTTATGGCTAATAAACTGAAGCACACTCGGTGAATATTTTCCAGATCACTACAATCTTGATTTTAAATCTTTTCTTATCACAACTCATACCAAGATCACTCTTTATACTCCCTCTACTTTTCATTTTCAATAAAATCACATTTAAAAACAATCATACCCAGAAGTTGTCAATGAATGCATGTACCACTTTTTTATATGCAAATATTTAATATTTATGTGCATATATACTAATATTATGCATGAGCAAGAAGAATGCATTTCCTTAATCTCTCTTTGCGCTCACATATACTGAAATTTCGGATCCTAATCCTTCATATGGGGACGGGATGTTACAGTACCAAATTATCAACTATCAAGTACTCAATTATCATATTATTGATTCTACAACTACAAGTCTTTCGCAGATTGCACTATTGTAGAAAATGAAAAACCAAAAACCACACACCCACTGTCTACTACTCCGCTGACCCACACTGACTTTATTATAGATAACTAAAAGTCACACCCAAACCACTGTCTAGTGTCTACTAATCCACACCCACACGACCACACCACATGTGACACACATAACACACATATACAACACTATTGGTTCATTCCTTTTCAACAAAAAAACACCATCGATTCATTCATATTTGGGAAAGCACATTTTCACACATAATGGAGAGGAGGGCAAGAGACAGATGAGGACTGAGGAGCTGAAGAAGATGAAGCAAGTGACCGTGACACTTGAGTAACAATGGCTGGCAATGAGCCAGCGACCAAGAGCCTAATGAAGAAGTAGCAACAATGAGGGATAGAGGGTTGGAGATGACACCAGTAAAGGGAGAAGCAACAATGTTGGAGAAGAGTCGAAAATGGCAGTGGTCACTAATGGTTGTGTGTGTGAGAGGTATTTTGGTTAATCAGTGGCTATGAACCGAGAAGAGTTAATGAGACTGAGAGACAGGCGACAGCTAAAGGGTTTGTTTATTATTCTAAAGGGTTGTTTACAAAAATGAATAACTTATACCATCGTTTGACATTAAAGTAGAAATACTAAATCATATAAATCATTTGGTAATTTGTTATACACGATTCTTAAGACAAATTTTGGTAATTTCTTGATTTCACTTCAACATCTAGCTTAGGCTTACTTTGACAATGTTTTTTTTGGATGATTTTAGGTCTATCTAATTGGGATAGGAAATATTTAGTTAAAGAAAATTATCTTAAAAAACAAAATGTACAATTTTCTAGTTTCTACTCCAAATTATTACAAGTAATTGTCTTTCACATTTGACATGCAATTCGTTTAGCATTGGGGAAGAATAATTGAATCTCTTTAACCAACATAGTGAAGTATGTCGTCCCATGTCATAATGATGTTGATATGATTTCTTTCTTGTATCTTGAATTTGGCTAGCAATTAATGCTAAGTCACATGGTTCATAGTTTCTCACAGAAGATAAGGTTTTTCATAGTGATGGTTGCTTTATAAATTCTGGGAGTTACCAGAACCTGGAAGTTAAAAGTTAATCAAACTTATAGTTGCCTAATAATCCTTTTTTTTGGGCTACAAACAAACAGAAAAGAAAAGTTACGGTCAGAGGACACCAATGCCCTCACAATCCTCTGCGAGAAGAGGAAGTAATTGAACTGGAGGGTTCGCACAATAAGTAAGTCCATGCGGAGAGGAATGCGCCAAATCAGCAAGACGATCCGCACATCAGTTGCCTTTGCGGCAGATGTGTCAAATATCAACAATCCATCCCCCTTTGATCAACTCCAAGCACTCAGTAACAAGAGTATGAGAAGGGTGTGAATCAATTACTCCACTTCTAAGAAACTGCACAATAACCATAGCGTCGAGTTCTATAATCAAATGGCTAGTGTTATGTGTTTTCGCCAAAAGCGGCCCTTGGCAAAGTCCCCATAATTCGGCATCAAGACTCCCTGAGATGCCAATATTTAACAGAAAACTTGCCACCCATGAGCCCGTTGAATCCCAAAACAAACCACCTACTGAAGCATGGCCATCAGTAGGTCTTTTGAATCCATCGGTATTTAGTAAAAGAATTCCGGTGAGGGGTGGACGCCAAAAAATCAATTGACCAGAATGGTTCATCGTAGGTGCTGGGCAAGGTTGAGTCACCGAACACTCGGTCGCCAATATGATGTTAGACTGCAGTATGCCATCCACGCTTGGGTGAATACCATTAAATAAGAAGTTGTTGCCTGCTTTCCAAATACTCCATAAGCTAACAATAAACAAAGGACCTCAAGGAAGATTGAAGCATATCTTATTCAGTTTGGAAGCTTGACAGCGTAACCACTCAGGAAAGGGAACAACACTTCACACTTACGTGCCAAATCTATAGTAGACTGTGCTCCACAACCCCGCCACAAACGGGCATGTGCGAAAAATATGGTCTAAAGTCCCCGCCCCATCTGCGTAAAATGGCAAAATGCACACTCCATGTTGATAATAACTCGTTTATTGTGCAAGGCTGCATTTGAGTTGAGACAATTAAACAAAGCCAACCATAAAAGAATATGACCTGCTCTTGAATGTGGAGTGTCCACATCCGATGGCAGTTCTCTCGGCTCGGATCCGAAAAACCGTGTTTGTCCCACCCCCATATGCACCGATCTACCTTTATGTTCATAAGGGGAAGTGGTATAGCCTGGATTTCTGCAATTATTTGAGCCGGTAAAACGTGCATCAGATCTTCACAATCCCAAGACCCATTAGGGCTCAACAGAGAGGCTACCCTTTGGGACAACGCTGGTGGCTGTACATAGGGAGGGAGCAAATTGATCAACGGCTCCTTCCCTACCCACCAATCATACCATAAACTAGTCGCTTGCCCATCGCCGATAATCCAAAAAGAACCCCTCTTGGCACAGTCTATTGGTTTGAGTAACCCCTGCCATGTGGATGAAACACGGCCCCGAACATTCATGTTTATGAACGGGGTTCCCTTCAAGTATTTGTGGTGAAAGATGTCCAAGCAAAAGGATTGGTGCTGCATTTGCAATTTCTAACCCACCTTTGACAATAACGCCACATTTGAACATCTACATTTTCTTAAGCCTAAGCCTCCATTTCTTTTAGGTGAGCACACTCTGTCCTAGTTGACGAGGTGTCCCCGAAACCTGTCGACATCTCCATCCCATAGAAAATTGTGGCTTAACTAATCCAAGCGCGCTGTAGTAGTCATCGGAAGCCGCGCTGTTTGTATAGAGTAAACCGGAATGGAACTCAAGGTGGATTGGATGAGAGTCTTCCGCCCTGCATAGCTTAAGACTTTACCCTTCCAACTGGCTAAACGTTCGATCATTGTATCAACAAGGTGTTGGTAAGTAGTTTTAGAAATTCTCCAGTGAATAATGGGCACTCCAAGGTATTTCCCAAGCTCCTGAGCCAGAGGAATCCCACACAACCTGCTCAAGATCAAGGCTTTTTGGTGGTGGACATTTGGTGATACCCACAGTTTAGATTTGGTAACACTAACCTGTAACCCTGAGGCCTTAGGAAAGTACTCCAGGACATCAGTAACCACCTGGACCTGAGATTCAGATGCCTCTGCAAAGAGTAATAAGTCATCGACGAAGAACAAGTGTTACACCTTGGGGCCTGCTCGCGAGGTTCTCACCGGTCACCATAGTTTTTGTTCAACCCTTTCCAGAATCATGTGGGATAAGCGCTCCATGACCAGAATAAACAAATAGGGCGATAGTGGATCCCCTTGACGTAACCCTTGTTGAGGTGTAAAAGTTGGCAGAACCTCTCCGTTCCAGATTGTAGCTAGAGTCGTATTGGAGACACAAAACATGATCAGTTCAGTCAAAGTCTCAGGGAATCCATAAAACACTAGTACCTCCTGAAGAAAGCTCCAAGAGACATTGTCGTAGGCTTGTTATAGATCGATCTTCGCTATCATAGCCTTTGAACTGCCTTTCCAACCCATGAGCGAGTGGACAATCTCTTGTGTAATCAGAATATTGTCCGAGTTACTCCTTCCCGCAAGAAAGTTATTCTGAAAAGGGCCAATGATTCTTTGCAGAATCGGCCGCAACCGGTTGACAATGACTTTCAGCACGAAGGAATCAAAGACAGCTAACATACGCTGACAAGGTTTGCTTTGAAAGAAGGAAGAATAAAAGTCTAGAATATGCTAACGCAAACCCTCTTCGGTCTGTACCCACACATCATTCACCTTCAATGCCAAGATCAAGTTACAGTGTCACCTGACCATGGTTGTCAAATGGAAGAACTTGGTATTCCGATCTCCAAAGTGTACCCAGTCTAGTCTAGATTTTTGACGCCATAACAACTCCTCCTGAACAAGAATCGGTTGATACTCAGCACGCAAGCAAACCTCCAACTATTGAAGGAAATCCGACGAGCCATAAGCATCGTTACGTTGAATACCTCGAATCCTTGCGAGCAAAAGATGTTTCTTTTTAAGTATATTCCAAAAAACTTCTGATTTCCACACAATAATTGCGTTTGTCACTTCGTGGACGGCATGTGGCAAGGAGCCTCCACTTTTATCCCATGCCGACCTAAACATGGGAGCAAAGGTGGGGTGAGTCAACCAAGCGGCTTCAAAACGAAGTGGCCTGGATTGTGTGGAAAATTGCCTGCCAATGAAGTCAACAAAAATAGAATGATAGTCCGAACAAAGACAAGGAAGCACGATCACTTTGGCATTCGGGTTCTGAGTGAGAGTTGCAGTAGTTTTTCTTGAGTGACAAGACGACCGCCTACATGTCGAAACCAAGTAAAACGGCACCCCGATGTCCCAGCATCCAGCAGCTCACAAGCCGCTCATCGCCTCCTGAAGAGCATAATATAGTCAAAACCATCAGCCGAACCCGAATGAACGCTTTATCTCTCATCAAAGACCGCATAGTCATTAAAATCACCAACTACCGTCCACGGTGAGACAACAGTTTGAGAGAAATCAACCAGGTTAGACCAAAACAGATCCTTCCAGTGGGTGTAAGGCCGAACATAGACAAAAGAAATTAGCTGTGGCACTAAGTTAATTTCACATCTAGCATGGCTACACTGAGCAGTGGAGCTGATGATATCCATCTTGCAAGAGTTTGAGTGCCAAAAGAGTGCAATCCCACCATCCCTGCCATCAGAGGGAATCGCAAAACTGTCAGAAAAATGTAAAGGTTTAGCCATGCCATAGGGACTTTAATCTCAAACAAATGGAGTATATTAGGTTGATAGTCTTTCAAAATCTCTTTCACTGTTCGACGGAGTTTGGCGTAGTCCAACCCTCCTGACGAAATAGGTTTTTCACACTCTCAGAATTCTGTAAAAGTCGTAGAAACATTTGTGTTGTAGAAGCAAGTTGTTCAAAGTTTTTCTAGATGTTGTACCTTCATATGTGGGAAAATTCCACCATAACTTTCAAGCCGTAATATTAATTTCTTTAAGGTTTGTTATGTAGGCTTTTTTTGCAAACCTTTTTATTGTTGGAATGTTGAAATATGAGGAAATAAATGCAGTGAGTAAATTGGATCAAGGTGAAAAGACAAAGGAAGTGTAGAAGTTAAAGCACCAAGCAAATGTAATATGTTGGGACTGTCCTGTTTTTCTTATGTTGGCATCGGATCATACTTGATGATGATGTTCATATGAGTGTTCTTAGCCATACTTCGTTCCTTGAGCTAATTTTTATTACATAATTTAATATGGTTTCTCGTAGCACTAATTTCTATTACTTTGCACACATAGGAGGTTTTTTAATTAGTTTTCTCATGGGCTTTGTACTGTTACTTCGTCCTCAATTCGGTTGGATTGAAACTCAACATCTTCCTACTGGTACTCATGTAGAATCCAAATAGAAGGCCTACCAGTATGTATTTTAGGCAATTGTTGTGGTGCTTCTTATTATTGTGTAAGGTTTTATGTTCCTTTTGTAACAACCATATTTTATGCTTTCGTTTAAGGAAACTCAAATGTCTCCTTTGTTAATGCATAATGCAATTTGATTCTAGGATTGTTGATGCTGTCGAGAGGAGAGAATAGAAATAAGCACTGCAGTTGGTGCCATTACCAAAGTTGTGTGCCAACTTCAAGAGAATAGAAATAAGCACTGCAGTTGGTGCCATTACCAAAGTTGTGTGCCAACTTCAAGATGGAAGTGTGACAACTGATGAGAAAATGATCATCCTTTTCTATAGTTTTGATTTCTTAATCCTATTCTTTTTTTAGGATTGTTGTATTTTTCTTCCATAATATAACTTGCAAAATATATCAACAGAAACTAGGATTCTCTGTCGACATCTTCCATCTCTAACAAGGCATGCAGTCCCTTTTCAATTAATCCAGTTGATGTATGTCATGTAGCTCTATCAATTTGTCACATGATAGCAAAAATCACATTGCTCAAATATAATTTTCCATTTTTTAATTAATAAATGAATGAAGTAATGAAATTATAGGCCTACTTTATTTTATTTTCAATGATAATGGAATTCTACTATAAATTACAAATTTTAAGTAAATCATTTATAAATCAATGATTAAATCAATGATTTAAGTTAGATATGTTTGTAAAATCAAAAATATGTTAATATATATTATATAAAAATAATTAACATAAGTGTATAACTAAAAAAAATAGAAACAAGATAATAAAACTAAACATTTTTTTATTTTCAGTTTTTATATTAAAAATTCAACCAAACAGATTTTTGTTTTAAATTTTTACATTAAAAATCTCAACTAAACAAACATTTGTTTTTTAATTAAAAAAGCATAATGATCTCTAAATTATTTTAAAAAGCTCTTCTATTTCTCCTTTAAATTATTCAATTATATATTAATTTCGTTTTGCACCTAACCTTCCACTCTTCAAAAACATATGGTAGCTTTCCATGTCCATAGAAGCAAGATAATAAAATTAAAAAAAATTGTTTTCAGTTTTTATATTAAAAATTAAACCAAACAGATTTTTGTTTTCAATTTTTACTTTAAAATCTCAACCAAACAAATTTTTATTTTTTAATTAAAAAATATATAACTAAAACTAAAAATCACAATAGAAAAACATAGGTAGAACCAAATGATCTCTAAATTATTTTTAAAAAGCCCTTCTATTTCTCTTTTAAATTACTCTATTATATATTAATTTCGTTTTGCACCAAACCTTCCACCCTACAAAAACATATTGTAACTTTCCAATTCCATAGAAACAGGATAATAAGACTAAACATTTTTTTTCAATTTTTATATTAAAAATTCAACCAAATAAAATTTTGTTTTCAATTTTTACATTAAAAATCTCAACTAAATAAGTTTTTTTTAATTAAAAACATAAAACTAAAACTAAAAATCACAATAGAAAAACAAAGGTGGAACCAAATTATCTCTAAATTATTTTTAAAAACCTTATATTTCTCCTTTAAATTACTCAATTATATATTAATTTCGTTTTGCACCTAACCTTCCACTCAACAAAAACATATTGCACCTTTCCAGGTCTACAGAAACAGGATAATAAAACTAATCATTTTATTATTTTCAGTTTTTATATTAGAAATTCAACCAAATAAGTTTTTTTTTTCAATTTTTACATTAAAAATCTCAACTGAACAAGTTTATATTTTTTAATTAAAAAACATAAAACTAAAACTAAAATTCATAACAGAAAAACAAATGTTGAACCAAATGATCTCTAAATTATTTCTAAAAAAGCCTTTCTATTTCTCCTTTAAATTACTAAAGTATACGTTAATTTCGTTTTGCACCTAACCTTCCACTTTACAAAAACATATTGTAACTTTCCAAGTCCATAGAATCAGGATAATAAAGCTAAACATTTTTTTGTTTTCATTTTTTATATCAGAAATTCAACTAAATAAGTTGTTGTTTTCAATTTTTACATTAAAAATATCATGCAAATAAGTTTATTTATTTTTAATTAAAAACATAAATCTAAAACAAAAAATCGCAACAGAAAAACAAAGTTGAAATCAAATAATCTCTAAATTATTTTTAAAAGCCCTTCTATTTCTCCTTTAAATTACTCAATTATATATTAATTTCGTTTTACACCTAACCTTCTGCTCTACGAAAACATATTGTAGCTTTCGAAGCCCAAGGTCGCCGATTGGCACAACTTGGAACTATGGTTGAAGGCCTCATACTCATGTTTTGCAGCGACCCTAACCCCCTGAAGCACATGAGCTACGAGTTCAACACTTTATGGATCAGTCAGGTAATTGGCGTTGGACTGAATTTCAATTCCTTCTCCCAACTTTATTTGTTTGTCCATTGCAAGTATTTTACCACCCCAGTCCCAGTTCGGGCCGGATAAACGGATCTAGGGAAAGTCTAACTCCGGATAGTTCACTTCAGCCTCAGCCTATGCCATGCTTAAGGATCCTCCCACCAACGATTTAAGCGGACTCTAGAAACTCATCTAGAGCTGGCAAGGGCCTTAACGCATTCGCTTTTTTCTTTGGCTCTTTGGACAGGATCGCCTGCTGACTAATCAACAACGTCTCCGTCGTAGGTTGACTTCGAACTTGGCGTGCCATCACTACCAAGCCGATGAGTTCTCCCTTCATGTGATGCGCGACTGCCCCAGAGCGAGGAGTGTGTGGCTTCACTTCCCTCTACCTATCAGCAATTTTTTTACTCTTCAGGGCCAGGAGTGGCTTCACAGTAATCTTCAACGGAACCCAATCGGATCTACAGTGGATTGGCCCCTCATTTTTGGTACAGCCTGCTGGTTTCTTTGGTTCTGGCGAAACAAATCTTTGTTTGAGCCACAATTTGCGTGGTCGTCCTCACCAGGCCATCTCATTGTGGACTATGGGCATAAGATCTACCATGCGAAGGTATGGCACAACCGAGCCTTTCCGGGTCGACCTCCCCGTCAGGAGCATCTCATTAGCTGGAGCAAACCGGCCCCAAGTTGGGTGAAATTAAATACTGACGGGGCTTGTAAACGTTCTACCTTATCTGCCACTGCGGGAGGCATTATTCGGAATAGCTCGGGCACTTAGCTAGGCGGCTTTGTTCAGAACATCGGCTGGTACTCGTCGGTTTCTGCAAAACTTTCGGGCGTCCTTTCTGACCTAAACCTTGCATTGGACCTGGACACCGCAAGCTAATTTTAGAATTTGATTCTCAGATAGTGATGCAGATTCTGTCGGACTCCAACAACCGCACCATGTCGCACAATCCTCTCATTATGGGCATTAATGAACTGCTAAATCGCAACTGAGTTGTAACCCCCAGTCATATTTACCACGAAAGAAATTGCTATGCGAATTGGCTGGCCAACTATGCTGTGACTTTTGACATAGGAGTTACCACTGCTATACATGTCCCTCAAGGTGCACCTCGTTCCTCATAGAAGATATCATTGGGATTTGTCTCCCACGTCTCATTACGTAATCTATAGTTTATGTTCCTTTTGAATAATAATATATATATAAAAAAAGTTAACCGTTATCAAATTGAGTTATCCGTTGTGAATGGGAACACAATATTAATGCAGGTAGATGGAGAAATACGGCAAAAGGCTTACCAAGGACACGATTTTCAAGATTCCATATCTCATCAGCCACATAGGTTCAATTACGATACTCTTTGAAAGAGACTTTTCCTATTTCAGTTGAAATATGATCGTAACATTACTCTCAAAGTTATATGTTAATAGGATAATTGTCGAGAACGGAATGTAAATGCTTTTAGTTGGCAGCTGACGCAGATTCTCATTTGCATTCATCATCCATTCTATTGGTTCATAGAAATAAATGCAGTATGATAGTTAGAACTACATTTTGCGTTTATCATATTTCGTCATTTCCGCCGGGGATCAAATTATTTTACCTGCAACGTCTGCAAGTGCATGTACCATTGTGCTGCTTCTATTTAATTTTAAAGTTGATCCTGGGTTTGATTTAAGGAAAAGTGAAAAGAAAAGGATTAAAGGTTTAGCCGGTCTTGTATCCCGTGGGCTATCCGAAGAGGCTCTGTTTAACCTGAGAAGTCAACTGTCCTTATCTCTTCGTTCAGGCACACCACAGTAGTGGTGTTCAAGAAAACTCGCGAACCTGTAAATCGGACCTAAATCGCATGAATCGAACTTGTAAATAAAGTTAACCGAACCTGAATTTAGGTTCGGTTCGAACCGAACCTGAAAAATTAAGTTCATAATTCAGGTTCAGGTTTCTAATTTGCGGTTCTAGGTTAACCGAACCTAAACCGCACCTCTAGCAGTTAACCGAACCGAACCTGATTTATAAGTTTAGGTTTAAACCTGAACCTGAAACACTTAAAAAATCTATCATATATTTTGATATAATTTAAGGGGATATTAATAATAATAAATTTACTAATATTTACTATATTAATTCTTGAGTGAAAAAAATAAGAAAAGGAAAAAAACTACTTTAATTCTATGTTATTAAACGTTAATCTTGAACATTACTATTATAAGTAACAACTAATGCATAACACCCAATACTTCTACTTCAAATCGTAATTAATATGTGTCAAAGTTATTGATCGAAGTATTAAACTATTAATAAAAAAATTCATTGACTAAAATAATATAATCATTTAGAGATTAATTAAAGAAATTAATAAGTGTAAAACACATTTATTAAGAAATCCTACAATTTTAGTTTTTTAAGGCACATATATTAGCTTAGATATTTATGAGATATTATAAACATTAAACAAGCAAGTAATACTGATTCTTAAAAATATATAATATAGTTGCTAATAAATAATAAGAATATAATAATATTGTCTTGTACAAATACAAACATAGTTTTATTTATTAGAAAGGAATGAAAAATGAGTTGATTTAGTAATAGACTATGGGATTGTATTTTTTTATACAGCTGCGCTTTTTATAATATAATATTTGAAGTTTTAACTATGATATTAATTGCATTTTCTACACTAAGTTGCAATAAGAAAAAGGATACTTTTTTGTGTTTATTAGCTTATTATTATTATTTTTTATTTTAACATGATAAAATAAGATTTAATGATGTTAGAAGAATAGTTTTATTATTTTTTTAATCAATGAGATCTAATAAAGCAATTCGTTCCCTCACTGTTGCATCCGAGTCAGCTTTTAGTACAGGAGGTCAATTGCTTGATTCATTTCATAGCTCTCTTAATCCAAAGATGGTGGAGGCTCTTGTTTGTGGACAAGATTGGTTGAGGAAATCACAAGCTCCTCTTTACGTGGAAGAGAGACTTGAAGAACAGAACAAATTGAATCAGGTAATCTAATTTACTTTACCTTGTTTTAATATACAAATAAATAAAAAGTTATTTTTTCAATTAAAAAAGAAATAACGAGTCTAACTCTTTTTATTTTTTATTTTTTACAGATGTGGCTTCATGTATAACAGTGGATCATCCTACCACCCTATTCAAAGAATAATTGTTTAATAATTTATCTCTTTTTCTTTTCTAGTATGGATCTTTTATAAGAAATTGTTTGGCTTATTTTTACTTTGCTTGAGTTTAACATATTGAATTAATCTTTGATGGATTTTATATAATACTTTTATGAATAATTTGTATTTGTTTTCACCAATTTTTAAAATATTTTTTATCATTTATATTGATATAAATAGGTTCTGGTTACCCTGAGAACTGAACCTGAAAATAGGTTAAGCAATCCTATAAGTTCTTTAGGTTCAGGTTCAGGTTCAGGTTCATGAAATTGTCGAACCTGACATTCAGGTTCAGGTTCAGGTTATTTATGAAATGGTCAGGTTACCCTACCATGAACACCCCTAGTTGCTAGTTGCTACATCATTAGTTGATGTACTGGTTGACTAGTTTGTCATATTGGACGATTAGTATAGGTTATTGGTCGACCAGTGTCTAACGATTAGTGAATCTAGTGCGGTAAATGTATACTAATTGACTAGTAGACTATACTTGTCAACTATTGCGTCAAATATAGCCATTACAATGGCTAGTTCTTGGTTCCAATGACTATTTTGGGTCCTAAAACACTGTATATAGGTGTTTTCTTGTTAGTTTTAGCATAAAAAAGTTTTCGCTGTTTATACACACATTTAAAAGAATTTTTCAACTATTTGAGTTGTCATATTTGTGTGAGTGAGTTGTTTGGGAGTTATCAAGTGATAAAGTGAGATAGTTTTGAGTTGTAAAACTTTTTTAGGATGTTGAATATTGTCCTTAGGGGTGATCTAAGTTAGAGTTAGGTCATTCTTCACCTTGGAAGAAGATTATAAGAAGAGAAAGATTGTACAAAGGTTACTCTTCGCTTTGTAAGAAGAATTATAGCATAATGCCAATAATAGTCTTGGGAGTGGACGTAAGTAAGGGTTGTTTGCCTAATCACTACAAATCAGCTTGCATTATCTCTTTTCCCTATACTTTTTAAACTATTATTTAATTGGCTAATTAATTTATGTTAAGTGATTGTCGTATTCTTATTTATATTGATTGTTATTAATTGAGTACTTTCTTTAGAAAAATTGTTAACATTTTACATATACTCAATTCACCTCCCTTCTTGGGTGTCATTAGGGACTAACAAATCGTATAATAATAGGTCTGTATGTTAGCATTTCAAACAAAATCCTATAGCAAGGTCAAAATGGCACATTTAGCAGCATTGTTGTCATGCTTTAACCAAGAGGGTCAAAATATTAGTAGAGCTCATTTCTTTGATGGAAATGACTAGCTTTATTGGAAAATAAGAATGCAAATTTTCTTGATGGTTGAAAACATCAATTTATGGGAAATTGTTTCATGTGATCAATACATTCCCATTAAAATTATATATAATATAAAATTTTCCAAGTTGAAAGAGGAATGAGATCCTAATGACAAAAGATTAATCACTTTTAAGTAATAAAGTTGTCATTTTTTTGTGCATTGGGGAGATATAAATTCAATAAAGTATCTATATGTGAAACTGTACACAAATTTGACATACACTAGAATTGACTCATGAAGGAACAAATTAAGTTAAAGAAAGCAAAGTTAGCATACTAACTTACCAATATGAATTGTTCCAAATGAAACACGATAAATGCATTTCTGGTATGCATATTAGGTTTATCGATATTATTAATGTTCTCAAAGATCTTGAAAAGACCTATACTAATATTAAAATGGTAAGAAATTTGCTTACGTCACTTCCAAAGAAGTGTGAAGTGAAAGCAATAACCAAACAAAAAGTCAAGGATCTAACAATACTACTATTAGAGGAGCTTCTTATTTTTATCTCTTTCATAGATATTTTTTTTTCAAATTGATGACATAAATCTCTTGGTTTTTGGAAAAGCAACCAAAGCCCCTCTAAATCATAAAATCTACCTAATAAATGACTAATCTCACTGAGTCAAGTTATGAAGGTTGAAGATTACTTTTATAAAATTATAGTTCTGCCCTTGCTTGAATAATTATAACTTATCCTGATCCTGCATATTTATAATTTTACATCTATTGAGTTTTAAAAATTTTCCACCGTAGAATAATTACAATTTTGACTTTATTGAATATTTTCAATTTTGCCACTTCTTACTATTTACAACTTTACTCTAGCTTCTTAGGAATCATAACACAATGGGTTAGAGAGAGGGACTCTACCTTCTCACTAACCAATTCTTCCTACCATTTAGATCAATCTAGCTTCCTTCCATACCCACCACCACCTCGTCTTCCATTTTTCTCCAGCTGATTGATTTCTTTTCACCATTTTCCCTTATTCCCCAGCAAGCCCTTAATACACCGTCCCCCCATCCTTCTTCCTCCTTCTGCAATTTTTTCTTAGTCAAGGGGCATTGCTGTCTATGCCATCTCAAGACTTTTCTCGCTTTATTTTCCTTACCGTTAAAAGACCTATGCTCCCTGCACAAATCTCTAAAACTCTGCTACCTTACCAAAACTAGCTTTCTTTTCTTCTTTCTCTTACAATGACTGACACCACACTCCCCAATCCTTTTGAATTTCCCCCTTTACCCTCAACCAATTCACCTTCGTCCTCATCTTCTTGCTCCCTTGAATCATCGATCCACAACACTGCAAACCTTCATGTGAATTCCTACTCCCCTTCCAAAGCCTCCTCAACTCATTCTTCCTCTCTACCCCTCTCTAAAAACACCCCACTTTCAACTACAGATTTTCCCCCTAGGAAAATAGATCCAATAGAAGGAGTTTCTTCTATAAGAGCTAGGAAGACATGGAAGTAAGTTGTAGGAGACACTTTTGATTCCCCTTTGGTTTTCAGTCCTCTAGTAGAGGTGGAAGGGAAATTAATGGTGGCTCCAAGCCTAAAACTTCTACAGGAAGGAGCTAGAACATGAGAATCTACCCTAGTTGGCTTTTTCATAGACAAAAGACCAGCATTTCCAATAATACAAGCTTGGGCTCAGAGGAATTGGAGAGGTAAAGGTTTAATGGAGGTAATGCTCACTGAGGAGGATAATATTATCTTCACTTTCTCCTCAAAATTAGAAGCACAAAAAATAATTGAAGAAGGTTCGTGGCACATTTCACAACACCCCCTATTTCTTCAAAGTTTGCAACCAGGAATGGAATTGAAAAAAATCAGAATGAACAACATTCCATTATAGGTAAACATTCACAACATTCATCTAGAATATTGGACTACCAAAGGCTTCAGTATGCTAGCTAGTTATTTAGGGAAACCTATATGTATGAATGAGAATATAGCATTGAGGAAAAAGGTCGGGTTTGCTAGATTGTGTGTGAGTATGAATATTTCCAAAGAAATGAAGGATTGCATTCTTATATTAAGGCCGAAAAATGAGCATTGTCTTGGAGAGGATAGAATTATGGTAACATACCAATGGAAACCATCGCTTAAAGCCTAAGGTAAAGAATGGAAACCTACTGGAAAAATCTTTACTAGAGGAGACTTTTGGGAGGTGATGGGTATAGAAAAGAGTGACGCGGAAGGAAAGAAAGAGGATTAAAAGGATGAACAGGTAGTTGAAATTTCTAAACCAAGTCAATTGGAGGAAGTTTCACTTAAAATAGAAGGAAACAATCAAAGAAAGAATTGTCCAGACTCAGACAGGAAAGGAGGATCAGATCTGCTTTTTTTTTATTGACCAAAATAATGCTCACATGGATAAAGAGGTAAAAGGACTGGAGAACTGTGATACAAGTCAAGAAGAAGAAGTCTCTAATTCCCAACATAATGAACAAGGCATTCAAAAGGCTGAACCACCGAATGGAGGAATTCAAGAGGAACATTTTGTACAAGTAACTTCTAGAAAAAGTAACAGGAGCAGTAGGAAAGGCTCCAAAGGTAAGGGCAATCTCCTATGTCTGTGATAGTATGGAACGCACGAGGAGTAAATCACTGTTCCAAGCTTAATGCTTTAAGGGATTTTGTCTTAAAGGAGAAACCTTAGGTTTTTTGTCTTTTGGAAACAAAAATTAGGGAAATAAATCTGAACAAACTATATAGTTTGGGTAGGAAATGGCAGTTATTATCAACCCACCAAAGCCGTGCCTATGGTATAATTATTATTACTTATGATGGTGATTTAGTGGAGGTGAAAGCCTTTGAAACAAATTAGCAGTTTATTCACACAAAGATCTACCTCAAGAAGGAAAACTCTAGTGCTCTAGCTACCTTTGTATATGGTCTTAACCTTGGATTTCAAAGGACTGAACTATGGAACTCTATCAAATGATTAAAGGCATTGATAAACTCTCCATGGTTAGTGTGTTATTTTAACACAACACTACTAAGATCTGAAGTAGAGGTAAAGGGTAATTGTAATCTACACAATTACTCTTCATATATGTTCGATTGTATGCAGGAGGAGGAACTTAGAAATTTGAAATTCGAAGGCCATAGATTCACATGGTCTAACAAACAAAGTTCTAATTGGCATATCAGAAAAAAGTTGGATAGGGCCTTGGTAAATGTGGATTGAAAAGTATAGCAAAATATCTAGACTTTGGTATTTCTGACCATACTCTCATAAGGATAGACAATATGTTCAATTCAGTTAGAATCTTTCATCCTTTCAGATTTAACAATTTCTTGACAACTATGGAAGGCTTTGATGAAGCTATATTGAAGGGGATGGAGTATGACTATTTCGGAACTAAACAATACAGTTGTCTACAAAAGCTCAAGTCTATCAAGCAAGAATTGAAATTCCTTAATTCTAAAAGAGGACAAAATCTCTCGAAGGAAATTGATAAGGCTAGAGATAAATTATCAGCTATCCAGATTTCATTGACAGAAAACCCTACTGATGTTTTACTAGCTTTAGCTGAAAAGGAAGCTCTAAAAGAATACTTGCAAACGGTAGATAACCAAAGCTCACTTTGGAAGCACAGATCTAGAGTTAACTGGCTAAAGGATGGGGACAGATGTACTAAATTCTTCTTTAACTCGGTGCAAGCTAGAAGGAATGTAGACAGAATCAACTCTATCACAACTGAAGATGGAGAGGTAGTGGCTGGTCAAGAAGGATTAGCTAAAGAAGCAATCTCTTTTTACAAGAAACTCCTAGGCTTAACAAATTCCTCTCCAGACATAGGAGAAGACCTTAGGAAGTTTGTTACAACAAGAATTCCAGACCATATGGTTTCCCTATGAATTAGGCTTGTAACAGGCCAAGAAATAAAAAGGGTGGTTTTCGACATGAATGGCTCTAAAGCTCCAGGCCCTAATGGTTTGAATGGTTTCTTCTATAAAAAAACTTAGAGTACAGTGGAGGGGTTAGTAAAGGAGGCAGTTCATGAGTTCTTCCAAAAAGGGGTAATACTAAAGGAGATTAATAAGACTTTTTTTTATGTCTAATCCCTAAAAACTCAAATCCATCCTATTGGAATGAGTTCAAACCTATTTCTTGTACAAATTTTCTCTATAAGATCATTGCAAAGATCTTGGAACATAGGCTGAAAGAGGCTATCCAGTCTCTCATCAGTGAAAATCAAGGAGTATTCATGAAGAATAGGGATATTAGGGACAATATTCTTCTAGTTCAGGAGTTATTGAAAGGGTGTAATTGAAGGAAAAGCCCCCATAACTGTACTATCAAAGTGGACCTACAGAAAGCTTTTGATAGTGTGAATTGGAGCTTTTTGCTACAATCTATGGAGGTCATGGAATTCCTTTATAAGTTCTTAAGGTGCATTAGGGAATGCATTACTACTACTTCCTACGGTATTATGATAAATGGAGGCCCTATGGAGATGTTTAAAGGGAAAAAAGGACTTAGGCAAGGGGATTCACTATCACCTTATCTATTCCTAATTTGCACGGAGGTTCTCAATCAAATGTTGAAATATAACTCTTCTAAGGACCTAGGCTTCAAATACCATTCAAAATGTAAGAAGTTTTCACTAACTAGCTTATGTTTTACAGATGATCTCATTCTCATAAGCAAGGCGAATGTCCACTCAGTCACTCTCATAATGAGCACTCTCAATGCTTTCAAAGAGATTTCAGGGTTGAGTATTAATCTTCAAAAGAGTTACTTCATGCTATCAAAAAGTACTTCTCATCTTTCAAATGCGTTGACTGTAGCAACTGGAATGGATATTAAGGAGCCTCCTCTCTTTTATTTGGAAATTCCTATCTCATCTAAAAGACTAAGGTTTTGTGAATGTATTTATAATTGGAAAAATTCAGAAAAGATTGGGTTCATAGACTAATAGAGCTCTATATTATGGAGGGAAACTTTAGCTCTTGAAGTCAGTTATTTCTTCAATGCAAACTTACTGGTGCTCCTATCTTTTCCTTTCCAAAGGGCTTATCAAAACCATAGAAAGGATGATGAAGCTGTTCCTATGAGGGAATAAGAATGGAGAGAAAGGGAAAGCAAAAGTTAGCTGGAAGAGTATTTGTCAACCTAAAGAAGAGGGGAGATTGGGTCTGGAATTAATCACTATGAAGAACAGATTACTAATGACTAAGAGAATCTGGAGAATCCTTAATGATAAGCAATCATTATGGATCAAATGGATTCACATTTACATATTAAAAGATGGGAGCTTTTAAGCTTTAAGACTCAAGGACAGTTATACTTGGTTTTTTAACCAAATTATGAAATTGAAGGATGAAGTACAACAAAATATCTCTTGTCAAATAGGAGATGGGGAAGGTTTTTCCCTATAGTATGATAAATGGAAGGGGAAAAGTGCATTATTTCAAAATCAGATGGAAAGAACCTTACTGGAAAGATTTCCTATGAATACAAAGATTAATGAAATTGATATAAATGGAAGCTAGTCACTGTCAACCGATGAAATTAGATTTCTGTCCATTCCATTCAGAAGTCTCGGAGAAAAGGACACTTATTTATGGAAAGGGGTTCCAGTTTTAGAAATGACACTAAAGGAAGCTAATAAATTGAGGGAAGGGCTATTTAATAGAGTGGAATGGTACCCTATGGTTTGGAACAAGGTTCTCAGACCTAAAACAAGCTTTCTGTTTTGGCTAGCAATGTTGAATAGACTCAACACATTGGATAGGCTGCAATTCATGCCCTCCTCAAAGATGTGCATCCTATATAATCTAAAGGAAGAGACTAGAAACCATCTTTTCTTTTAGTGTGATTACTCTAAAAAAATTTGGGATAAAATCTCTAGACTAAGTACTGTTGACCCAATTTCGAACAACTTCTATGACATACTTATTGAGTTACTGCAACTACATGTGTCAAAATTTGACAGAGAAGTGATCCTAATCTCAGTTGCCACTGCCACATGCACTCAAGAAATTTGGAATGAGAGAAACTACAGAAGGTTTGAACATAAGACTACATCCTTACCCTCAATTATAGAGCTTATCGTAGCTAGCATAAGAGAACAACTGATTACAAATAAGTTGAAATCCCACTGTAGCAGAGGATTAGCTCTTATATGGAGAATCTAGAAACCTTTAAAAAGGTTGAAATCAATATACAACCTCTTGAAGCCATCAAGCAAGTTTTGAAATATGCAAAATTCTTGAAGGAGCTGTGTATAAATAAAAAGAAGTTGAAGGACAAGGAGAGAGTAATTTTGGGTAAGAATGTATTAGCTATAATAAATAGAAAATTACCAAAAAAAAATGCAAATATCCAAGTATATTTATACTTCCATGTGTTATTAGTAATAAGAAAATTGAGCATGTTATGCTAGACTTAGCTGCATCCATTAATGTCATGTCATACTCAATTTATCTAGTTTTAAATCTGAATTCTTTGCAAGAAACTAATGTAATTATCTACCTAGATGATCGTTCGTATGTGCGTCCTATTGGAGTGATTGAGGATGTTTTAGTCCAAGCTAATAGTTTGGTATTTCCAGTGGATTTTTACATCTTGAAAATGGATGAAAATAGTGTTGAACATTCAACTTCATTTTTGTTGGGTAGGCCTTTTATGAAGACGGATAAGATGATAATCGATGTGCACAAAGGTACTCTTTCCGTAGGATTTGATGGAGAGATAGTAAAATTCAATATTTAAGAAGCAATGAAGTACCCTAATGATTTTCAATTTGTTTATCATATGGATTTTGTGGATTCATTTGTGCAGGATATGTTTAAAGAAGAAAGTGTTGAAGATGAGTTGAAATTTAAGGCTAAATCGGAAGTGCATGACCAAGTTGATGAAACTTGTGAAGTTGTAGAATCATTGTTCGCAACGCTATTAGATTCGGAACTTTTGAATGATGAATTTAATATAACTCACAAGAAAATATTACTTTTTATTTTATAGGATTTGAGGATAGATAAAAGTACATCTATTTAATCATTTTAAAAAGATTAAAGTACATCTATTTAATATAATGGATTAAAGTACATCTATTTAAGTGATGAAAAGTCATTATCTACAATCATTTTAAAAAGATTGACTATAGAGCAAAAGGAAAGGCTAATAATACTACTAAAGGAGTACAAAACTGTAATTACATAGAAGTTTGGAAAGAATCGGCCATATCGAGCATAACGACATTAAACAATTGTACTTTTTAAGAGGTAACCCAAAATATGATAGTTTTATTTTATTTTGTTTGATACTTTTGTTTGTTTTTGTAACATAAATTTATTAGCTTAAAAAGGAGGGGGGTCTTAAAATTTCAGCCTATTAAATCTCGTAAGTTGAGATCTCACCTTATATAATTTAGTATTTTGGAGTAAAGATCTTAAAATTTTAGCCTACTAAATCTCACAAGGTGAGATCTCATCTCATGTTATTCAGCGTTCTAAAAAATTAGAAACTTAAAATTTTTAATCTCTCATTTAATTAATTAATTAATTTAAATTTTTTTTACTTTAACGTTGTTTTTATTTACTTATTAACAAAAAAACCTTCATCTGTTTGCTTCCTCTTTACAGGAAATTATAGGCAAATCGTAGGCCTTCACCCACGCAGACTACAGGCCACCTAATGTGCCACCAGCAGCTCCAATGGGTTTGGGGTGTATCCACAGCAGCTCCACTGCAAACTAAGTCATACCCACGTAGCCATCAACAACGCATCACTAGCCCTCTTCAGTCTAATCTCCTCCAGTTGTCAAGGTCGCAGACTGTACGCAGCTTCACCAACAACGTCAGATGCAATCCATCAACTAACAGCCACATCTTACCCACACAACACCAACCCAAGCACGAGCGGAAACACTTCATTCATGCCACCTCTGGATGCACACAGTGCACTCCACCAACCAAACCAGTCCTCCACTCACGCAGTAACATCCACAGTTGACTAATCACTGGCAGAGCCATCGTCATGTTCCTTCTTATAGCTACAGGTGTTACCACTATTTATTCACTTATACACTAGGCTCATCGTCATACGGCGTTGAAAAGCTAACACTAAGACCGCAGCAAAAAGAAAATCACCTATGAACACTTCACACCATCAATTTGTTGTAGGTTCTGCAACCAGTATAACAAAGAAACATGCACGAATAATGTTCAAATGCCCATAATTCAGGTGATTCCTCTATTTTCTATTTTCTTTGATTATTTTTATTACGTTTTGAGTATCTTATTTATACATTAAGGACAATGTATGATTTAGGTATAGGATAGAAAGTATTTACATTATGATGAACATTGTGATTTGTGCTTAGACCCATGATATGTTGATTCATATATTAATTACTCCTCGTGATAACTTCATAATTTTCCGATAGTTGTTCATGAATAATTCTTAAGTTAGGATGTATTTTCAGTTTAAGATCTAATGCATGAGAGAGATAAGCATGATTAGTGTTCTCATTAAATTATTTCAAGTATCTCATCAATTGTTTTGAATGAAAGTGTGAAAGACTTGATGTATTTTTGACACCAACGTGAGCTTTGAGCCTAAGAGCATTTATCACATATATGCTCATACATATCTTTTTGTTGTGTGTTATCAAACATAGCTTATTTATGCTGGAACTTTTTTTGAATACATGTTAAGACTACATTTTTAATGAATTTGTGTATAAAGATGATGACGACATTTAGGATAACCATTTTTCACTTAAATAATCCTACCTTACTTTTTATTTTTAGAAAACCAATTTGAGCCTTAACCTTTCCTTTCTTACATAATAACCTTGTTATAAGCCAAATGACCCTTTTTGTTGTTGATATCCTTAATAATTTTGAACCCTTAAATTGAAAGAATTGTATTAAGCTTATTTGCATAGGATTTTGGCTATTTGCGTGAAAAGTAAATTAGATGATTCAAGTTGTATTGTTTTGGTATAGAATGGGGGAGAAGTAAAAAAAAAATCCTCTTTGATATTGTTTTTTAAAAAAAAGAAAAGAAAAGGAAGAAAAGAAAGAAAAAGTGATTGAAAGAGATGTCATTTGAATCAATTAAATTTTGGATTGAATTAAGTTAAAACTTGTGTGGATAAGTTTGTACGGTTTCCTTTAATTTATTTAGCCAAAAAGCTTCTTTTTGTATACCTTATCTAAGCCCTGTTTCAACCCCTGTAAAGTCCCTTTGATTTATACATTAGGTTTATTTTGTTTAGTGGTGGAGATATGATTCTTTAGCAAAGTTATGGAAATAACTTGCTATGTTTTGATTTGAGAGCTTAATGAACCCTAAACACTTTGAGTGTATAGAGTGAAATCCTTATGAGGGCGTCAAGTCTTGTTCATTTGATTTTGATAGAATAGATGAGATACTATGTTTCAATAATGTGTCTTATGAGTGCTTATTCTCTCGATCGTTATTTATCTTAACCCTTAAATGTGAATTAGCTTTTGGAAATTTCTGGATAAAATGAAAGGAGATGAGAGGTTGTTATGAAGATGATTAACGTATTGAATTGATATATGCTTGAGGACAATCATAAGTCTGTTGTGGGGGAATTTGATAAGATCTCATCTTTATGTATTATTTGATATTATCTCCTTTGTTTTGAATTTATTTTTGTGCTTAAATATTAAAATTAATGTTTGTTTTGTTTTAGTATATGAAGAGCATATATTGCATCAAATTGGGACATATTTGACGATAATTACAAAATTTTGGATAAAGTGGAAAGATTGTTGCAATGGATAAAATTGATAACTTGAAGAGTTGGAGTTTGACTAGAAAACTTCACCTTATCCTTATCATGTAGGAATTTAAATTCGTTTTAGATAGACATCTTTACAAGTTAGAGTTAGATTAGGATTAGATTAGAAAACCCTATACAAGGGACATTCCTCACAATAGAAAAAGGTTCTCTCTTCTTATGTTTTTAGCAATTCTTTTTCTTTCTTCTATTTTTGTTATTGGAGCAAAAGTCATGTGTGGCTCAACTAAATCATTCTGATTCAAGGGGATTCTAACTCTAGTTTTGTGTTCTAAACTTTTATTTCTGTTTTAATTCAAGTATTTCTTATTTTGAGTTATCTTATTTCATTAATGATTAATATTTGATTAATTTGAAAATTTAATTTAATATTGATTATTCTATCGCTATCTAGTAATTCAATGATCCGTGATTGTCATGAAGGATTGGTATAAGTAGCAAATATGCTATTTATAAATTTCCATATTTAACTTATGATAAACAAGAAAACTAAATTGAATAGTTGCAGTTACCTCGACTATTTAATTTAAGGTTTAGTCTTTTTCACGGAGCTTATTGCTATCTTTTATTTGATATGAAATGTTATCAAACCAATCAATAGATGATAAGTTTTAGTTTGGATACTGGGTTTGAACTAATTAATTTAGAAAAATTTGAGACTTCGTATGGCTATCTTAATATATTTCGGACTAATTGCTTGAATTGTGAAAATATTCTCTTTAAACCAATGATCAATGGTACAATTAGATGATATCTTTTCCATGAATTAGAGTTTGATAATCTTGACTTTCTCATAATTAAATTCAGTTGACTTAATTTGTTTTTGAATTAATTTTAGTTAATCTGTTATTTAATCAAACCCCCTATTTACTTTTATTAATTGAAATTAAGAAGCAAGTGTTTGGTTATCTAGGGATTCGACCTGGTTCCACGACTACTACAAAAGTTTAGAGAATCAAAATTATTTTAGGGGCTTTGACAACCCGACTAAAATTTCTCTTAATTCTTTATGGGTTAATACCGATATTAGTATTAATGTTTCTAGTATGAAGTGGGAATTTCTTACGATCCAAATCATGAACCCAAATGAGAATTTTCTCTTTATAGGACATCATATGAAGGCTTTAGTTAAAGATGTAGGACTTATCCTTTAATCTTGAGTTTTGGACATTTGCTAGATCTTTTGGAAACTCTTGATGTATCTTCAACTTCTATGAACTTGACTTATGTTTTTAAAGGATATTTTGAATAAAACTATTTTTATTTATTTAAGAACCATGTATTTATTACTTCTGTTATGCTTACTAAGGATTTATATAAAAACTTGAAAATAAATTTATTGAGTCTTTGCTTATTATTCATGGTATTGTTGGAATTAGACATAGTTTATTCGATAGACAATTTGCTTAGGCATGTTATAAAAGTTTGGGTCATATAATAAGAAAAAAGTTAGAAAGATTGGTAAAGATTGAGATTCTTTTAATATATATTTTACTAACTTAGGAATATGTGTGGATTGCAACAAAAGGAACATAAACCAAATATAATTAAAAAAGGGAATCATAAGAAACACTCAACTTTTTAAGATTATCATATTGATAGTTACGGACCTTTTTATGTTTTATTTTTGGCAAAAAAAATATTTTATTACCTTTATTGATGACTTCTCATAATATGGTTTTGTCTATTTGCCTAAGAAAAAAAATCTCAAATAATGGATATTTTTTAGGTTTACAAAACTGAGGTTAAAGGACAATTAAAACAATGTGAAAATTGTAAAATATGATAAATGGGTGAATATTATAAGAAATATGATGATTCAAGACAATGTTCAAATTCATTTGCAAAGTTCTTTGAAAGATATAAAATATATGCCCAATATATTATAATAGGCACACCTCAACAACATAGTATGGCAAAGAGGTGTAGTAGGACATTGATGGATATTGTTATTTGTTAAGAGTATGATATGCAACTCTTCATTACCTAAATCTTTATGGATGTCATCATCATCACACCCAATCTGAAGTCCTGCAATGAAGCGGGGTCTGGGAAGATCTGATAGTACGCAACCTTACCCCTATGATAGAGAGGCTGTTTCCAGTAGATCTTTATGGATGTATACCCTTAAAACTACTATGTATTTATTGAATAGGTTCCTTAGTAAAGTAGTTCCAAAAACTCTTTTGAAATGAGGGGTAGAAGAAGACCAAGTTTGAGACATTTATATATTTAGAGTTGCCTAATAGAGGCAAGGAATTATAATTCACATGCAATAAATTTATATTCTTGAACGATTAGTGGTTACTTTAAAAGCTGGCCCCAAAGACAAAGGATTTATGTTTTATTATCTAAATCATAGGCATAAAATTGTGAAAAATTAAAATACTAGATTGTAGATTCATTAAGAAATATGAAGTCAGAGTAATAAACGATAAAATATAAGTATCTGGGAAGTAAGGGTAAATGTTCCTTTATCTGTAAAGGCTTCTTTATCCATAGTCATTTCAAATATTGTTCCTATAATTAATAAAAAATCTAAACAATATTAAAAATATTTTAGTGATGAATCACACCTGCTAGGAATTAACTCACAACCACTCATTGTACATAAACCATGAGAAATAATACCTTTGAGAAGATCTTAAAGAGAAAAAAAGTTAAACCATTACAAATGATTATGTGGTTTGTTTACAAAATTTAGATTTTGATATTATAATTAATTAAGTTTCATTTTTATAATTCATAACATGTATAGGGGGTACATTAAAATCATGAAAGGTAACAAAGTTCAAGATCTTGTTAAATTATTAAAATATTCTAAGAAAGTTAGGTGTAAATTGGATTTCAAAATCAAGCTCAAATCAAATGACAATGTTAAATGATGTAAGGTTGGACTCATAGCCAAGGATTATACTTAGAAAGGAGTTGTCATGGTTCTTAAAGAGGAAATATTTAAGCCAATTTATTGACTTCTTAAGTTTATACACTATTAGACCTTTTGTTTAGAAACCTTTGTATTGGCATTAAGGACTATACTGGTATTGGTGGTCTAATATGATTTAGAGTTACACCAAATAGATGTGAAAACAACCCTTTTTAATATGGATCTTAAAGAGGAAATATATATGAACCAATACAAAGGTTTCTAAACAAAAGGTCTAACGGTGTATAAACTTAAGAAGTCAATATATAGGCTTAAATAAGCTTCTCAACAATGGTATCTTCAATAATACTATAATGTCTTTCGATTTTCAAGAAATCATTGTTAATTGGTATATATACCAAAAGACTAAGGTACCTATAAGGAATGAAGAACTACATGCTTTTAAGTATTTTGCTGTTAATAAAGAAGTTAAAAAACAAAGAGTGTTTATTGATATTACCACTATTTGATGATATCAGATCTATTAACTAAGAGGTTACAATCAAAGGCATTTAAGAAACATATATATAGAATAAGTCTTAGTTGTATTGCCAAAAGAAAATTGTTTATGATGATACTAGCACTTTGAACTAGTTTAAGTGTTTTCGATTATGTATTAATAATTTCCTATTTTATAATAGTGTACACATTTATATTTGGATATTTTAATATTGAAGTCAGTAGGATATAATTGTGGATCATTATGGAATTTTTTTATATCATTATTTCATGGTGAATACTAAATATTGTAATATACTAAAGTAAGTAACAATAACAACAAGAACTCAAAGAAAGTCTCATTATACACGAGGTCTAGAGAGGTTTAGTAATATGCAGTCTTATCTTTAACTGATAAAGAGACTATTTATAACACCCACATACCCTTTAGAAGGATATATGAATGCCACACAAAAGAGTACAACAAATCAAAGCATACAAAAACTTCCAGTAAATAATTCGGGCAACCATACATTAAATTACAGAGTACATAGCACAAACTCGCTGAAAAATCCAAAACCAAACTGAAGTATCGTTGTCAAACA
>JANITX010000211.1:35091265-35107180 GCA_027564395.1 Erythroxylum ulei | reverse complement strand
AAAACTGACTCTTAGTTTTGTTCATGTCCATACCCGAATACATCGAAAAGGTACACAAGGAATCAAAGAGAATTTGGGCTGAAAACAAGTCAGCGTGACAGAACATTAAGAGGTCATCCGCAAATAGAAGATGGTGGAGTTTCAGACCTTGACAGCGCCAATGGTATTTGAACTGAGGAGCATTGTCTATGGTAACTCTCAAATTCCTAGAAAACACCTCCATACAGAGAATGAAAAGGAAGGGCGATAATGGGTCACCCTGCCGTAATCCAGATTTACCCTTGAAAAATCTGGTGGGAGACCCATTTACCAAAATGGAAAAAGAAGGGGAGGAGATACACTCTTTAATCCAATCAACAAACCTTACCGGGATACCTATTGCGTCAAGAGTGTTGAGAAGGAAGTCCCAATGGATAGAGTCATAGGCTTTGTGGAGGTCAACTTTAAAAGCACAGCGCTTGTGATTATTAGAAAGGTGGTAATTCCTAAAGATCTCTTGCGCTAAAAGAATGTTATCCCCTATGCGACGGTTCTTAAGAAAGGCACTTTGATTAGGGCTAACGATGTAGGGTAGAATGAGACTGAGCCGATTACCTAAAATTTTAGCTAAAATACTTCTATATCGCTTACCCATGACTGGTTAACTACTATTTGTGGAGTTGGTTCTACATCACTTACTCGTAATAGGTTAACCACTATAAATATACCAGTATAATAACATGTATAAAGTCTAATGGTAAAAGCAATTCTTACATTTACAACTCATCTTATTTTCTAAATCAAGTACGAGAGGATTCATAATTGAGTTATTTCAATGTAACTCCTAATCACATAAAATTTAACTTTCAAATTAAAACTCATATATCACCAAAACATACACTTATACTAGCAATATTCACTTGTAAAATATCATTTGCATAAAAATTAGCATGCATATCATCAATTCTTTTGCAGATAATTTAATCATATAAAACAATTAAAATACACTCACTACTCGCTAGTTTCCTTTCACCACTTCAAAATCCTTCAGTTCGTTTCGTTTTCCAATATGAAAACCTAATACAAATACATTCAACTCCTTAACACATTTTCCAATCAAATATGTCATAATCCATGTCAACTTCATTACTTTCCATGTACACTCCATATACTATTTTTTCTCCAAATAATAACATAACACTTCATTTAATAATTCCAATACCACAAACAAACTTAACCATCCTCAATCACATTCACATGGTCATTGCATCATAATCATACTTTTATACCAAAATTGTCTTTAAGGCTAAACTTAACATATTTAAAATCAAACTTTTCCAACTCAATTCTAACACTTAAAACCAATCTAAATTCACTTCCATGACATTTTAATACACACATTTAAGCCACAAAATTTCATTAACAAATTTGTACAAAATCATGCACCCTAAACCAAATTTCAATCAAAACCAATTCCAAACCAATTCTTTTTCATTTCTTTACTTTGTTAGCATCAAAATCATGCTATAAACATCATAGAACATCAAAATAGGAGTTTGGATCATATCACATTAACAACCCTAGCCGTAGCTAAAAACTCATCCAATCATTTCCATGGTTTTTCTTTCATTTTTTCATCATTAAACTAATTTCCCATTGCCATTCATTAATCTTAAATCATCAAATGACAAAATAAAACACTATAGGCAATAGATCACACATTTGACCAAGGTTCCATACACTAGATTCAATTGATTTTCTTCTTCCAATTGCTTCCATTGTAATAAAACCTTGATATCTCATCAAAAGGGTGCAATTTAGACCATCAAAACCAAATCTAACCTATAACCCAAAAAATCAAAGTTTTCAACAAGATTAGTAACCTTACCAACTCATTTTCTTCTTCTTCTTCTTCACTTCAATGGCTATGGAACTTTGTTGGATGCTTGATTTGAGGTAGAAGAGCATGAAAAATGGTTTGGATTACTCCTTCATGACCATAGCCGAACCTCTCTCTTCTCCTTTCTCTTTTCTTTTTTTTTTCTCTCTCTCTTTCTCTATGTTTCTCTCATCAATGGCTAGCCACCAACGTTTAAAGAAGATGAAGGCTTGGTTGAATTAAAATTTTGCCCCCATTTCCATTATAATTACACCTTTGTCCTTAATAACATCTTATAATTACAACTTTACCAATCTATCTCATATTTACACTTTTACCCATGCCACTTGTCACCATTTTGTTGGTTCTCTTCTAATGACTCATCAATCCACTAAATTCTTGTAAAAATATGAAATTTCGCTTTAATGAATACAAAATGACCAAATTGCCTTTTAAGCATTTAATTCACCAACTAACCGAATTAAATCCTGAAAATATTTCACAGCCATCTTATCATCAAATTGATCATGAAATACTCTAATTAAGGTCAATACTTGTTGATTGGATGTTTTTAAAAATTTCGAATGGGTTTAAATCATCAATACCCATTATTTTCCAAAAAGGGTATTTTAACCCTAAAATTTTGGAACTCACGAATTTCATATGATTGGGTTTATTTTTGACCCATTTCAGTATCATTAGACTCTAATACCTATTTCGAGTATTTTTCAAGTTTTCGGGGTTAGGTCCCCAAAATCACTATTCCAGCAAAAGTACCATTCACCGAAATTCATTATTGATCCGAACATACTATTCATTGAAATGATCTAGATTTTATTCAAAAGTGTCACCTAAATCCTCAAAGCACATTTCTGGAATTTTAAAGATCATTCGGACTCATTATGTAGCTTTTCAGAGTTTTCAAAAAAATTTTGAGAAATTTTTGAATGAGTCCAAAATTGTCTCTAGTCTATTTGTGATCTCCGTTATAGCCTCAATAATACATTTAAATGATTAAATTACTCTGGTACACCGTAAATAAAGCATACTCTATAAAATACTTGTATAACACAACAGAACAATAATCAAACTAGGATCTTACAAATTAATTGATTCCTACATGTTTAGGTTTAAAATTGAGTTAGTTGGTTAGATATTTGTGTTTTGATTGTTATAGGGGTTAGATCATGTTAGATATTTGGTCATAATCATGGCCTTCTTGAGAGCAGATGTGGAACGACCTTTAAACTCAACTTTTTAAGGAATATTTTGGACTTTTTAGGCCCGAGTAAAACCTAGTTTTTACCCTAATTAGAAAATATTACAAAAAGGGAAAAGAGGACTTAATTTTGGGTTGCCTCTATTTGCTACATTGGGGAAGATCCAAAGAAGGAGGAGAAAGGAAGAGGGAAGAAGAAGGGTTGTTGTTGCTACTATCTTCCTGATCCATCCCGACCCTTCCAAGTGACATTTTCATTTCATCTTTGTTATTCTTTCCTTTGAATGTATGAGATGGATTTGATAGTGATGAATTTGGGTTTGATGATGATGTTCTAAACTCCTTTAGGGATTTTTTCTTGAATTAATGTTAATGTGATTTCTTTTGATATTAATACATTGGGTATTGTGATTATTTATTGTATTTGCATGCTTTGGTAACAAATCGAGAGAGTGAATCGATAACAAAATGATTAGGTTGGGTAATGAGAGTTAAACAATCTAATATATCATGTAAATAATCAAATTGGTAATTTATACGAAGAGAGATCTCATGTGAGAACCCGATAGTCTATTAGAGGCCTTAAGATCTAATTAGATGTATGGTCTTTTTGTTAATTGAGAGATTGCAAATTCCATAATTGAATTAGGGTTTATGATTTAGAGTTTAATGTTTATAACTCGATTCCTTGTGTGATTTTTGATTGTTCATTGGTGGTGCTTAATTTTTGTTTCTTTGTGTTAATTTTACAATTTAGTTTCAATCAATCTATATTCGCTTATTTACTTTTCTTTTTAGTTTTTCTTTCCATTTTAATTATCCTTTAGGCCTTAGACAACTTAAAATTCGATTAGTTCACCAAATCCTCGAGGGATCAACACCTCATATACTACACTCACGACTCGTGCACTTGCGGTATATTGAGGGATAAGAAATTGTAAAACTTGCCAACTTAACAAGTTCTTGGTGCCATTACTAAGGAGTTAGTAGGATTAATTTAATTCTTTTAGTATAAGGAGTTTTCAACACTTTTGTGTTGATGCATTTGCATGAACACAAGAGTTATTAGAATTTTGAGTCGGATCGCTAAAACACTTGAACTTGACATCGCTCGGCTAGAGCAAGTAATCTGAAGAGCTAGATGTGAAAAAGAAGAGAATATTGAAGCAACCATTATTGAGGAATTTCAACAAAGAGGAAACCAAGGGAACCAACTGCGGACCCTCATGGATTTCATGAGACCCGCGTTCAATGCAACAAAACAAGATATTGCTAGACCACTTGTTTAAGTAGCTTCATTTGAAATTAAACCAGCTTTATTAAACATATTTCAAACTAATGTTTAATTATACGGGTTTACTGATGAGGATTTTAACGCTCATATAGCCAATTTCTTAGAAATATGTGATACTTTTCGATATAATGGGATGTCAGAAGCTATTGTTAAGATGAGGCTCTTCCCTTTCACACTAAGGGGTATAGCTAAGGCATGGTATCACTCACTAAGTCTCGCGAATATTACAACTTGGGAATAATTAGTGTGAGTGTTATTAGATAAGTACTTCCCTTTCATGAAGACTACCAAGATAATCAAGGAAATCATAAAATTTTAACAAAGTGATGGGCCGTCACTTTATGAGGCTTAGGAAAGGTATAAAGATTTGCAAAGGAGGTGCCCTTATCACAACCTACCTAAGGAGTTCTTGTTGCAAACTTTCTATAATGGAGAGAACCCACCTACTTGAGGCACCATTGATGCAGCATTAGGAGGATCTTTGATGAGGAAGATGGTGGATGAAGCGAAATAGTTGTTGGAGGAAACGACGAGTAACAATTATCTTTGGACAATGGATAAGAGTAGACAACATACGACCCTCCGAGAACAAAAAGGAGCTTTGGTTACTGAACCAGTCACGAAAATGCAAGCTAAGATTGATAACTTAACCCTACAGTTAAATAATATGAAAGCCTCTTTTTCATCTCCTGTGAAAGCTATTCAACAAAGATGTGAGCTGTGTGGACAAAATGACTATGACACCATTGATTGCTTCTTGATGAAAGACCATGAATTGGAACAAATTAACTATATGGGAGCACAATCTGGTCGAGGAAGGGGGAACAACCCCTACCTAAACACATATAACCCTGAGTGAAAGAATCACCTAAACTTCTCCTGGTCAACCAATGCATAAGGTCAATTCTATCCTTGAAGACCACCTGGTTTCTAGCTGGAGAAATCAAACTCGATGGACTCTAAGCCAAATAAAATCTTGAATAAGCTTATAAGCGTAAATGATGCTTAAAAGGATTTAGAAGGAAGATTCAAACAAGTAACAAAGAATCATACCTTTCCATCCACAATATAGAGGTTCAAATGAACTAATTGGCAAACGCTTTGTCTACATGAAGTGTAGGGAATCTCCCAAACAATTATGGAATAACATCAAGGGAGTAACTAAAATCTATTACACATCAAAGTGGGAAGGAACTTGAACAACCCACAAATTCAAAAGCTGCAACCCCTCCTCTTATTAAGAATGACCAAGAAAAGGAGAAAGACATGGACATTAGCAAATACCCTCCTTATGTTGCTCCTCCGCCATATCCAGCTAAAGTTCCATATCTTTAGTGACTGAAAAGGAATAAAATAGATGCATAATTTGTAAATTTCGTAGAGAAATTAAAGATGTTGCAGTTAAATCTTTCATTCGTCAAGGCTTTGGAACACATGCCCAAGTATGCTAAATTTTTTAAGGACATATTATTGAAGAAGTGCACTTAGGAAGATAACCAAACAATAGCATTAATTGGCACCTATAGTTCCATAGTCACTAGTTAGAAGTCATCCAAGCTGAAAGATCCAGGGAGTATCACAATACCCTGTGTAGTTGGTGAATTTGAATTCACAAAGTACCTTTGTGATCTAGGAGTAAGTATCAATCTTATTCCCATATCGATATTCAAAAAATTGGGACTCGATGAGGTTAAGCCAACTTTAATGCTAATTCAGTTGGCTGATCAGTTTATTAAAAGACAGCTTAGAGTGGTGGAAGATGTTCTGATGCAAATGGACAAGTTCATTATTCCTGTAGACTTTGTGGTTCTTAACTTTAAAGAGGATAAGAACTATCCACTGATTCTTGGGAGACCTTTCATGAACACAGGAAAAGCATTAATCAATGTTCATAAAGGAAAACTGACACTTCGGATTGGTGAAGATCAAATGGAATTTAATATGAACAAGGCTTTAAAGAATCCAAAGGAAAGCAGCACGTGTATTAAAATTAATATCATGGATAAAAATAGTCAAGAATAAGTAGAAATTTGCATTGCAGAAGTGAAATCAATAGAAGTGGAAATAGATAATGAAGTTGAGAAGGCGAACAAGGTTGAGTCTAAAGGAACTGATGAGATGGAGGAGTTGGGTGTTAAAACTCATCAAGACATATTACTTTGAACCGAAGAACCCATACCACCCCCTATAGAAAAACCACCCGCTTTAGAGCTTAAACCTTTGCTTACACATCTTAGATATACCTTCTTAGGTGAAGGTCAAACTTTACCCATCATCATTTCTATTCAACTATATGGGAAACGAGAGAGTAGGGTGCTAGCTATTGTAAGGAAGTGGATGAAGGCCATAGGATGACAAACATTTGACATTTGAGGTATAAGCCTAAATGTTTGTATACATTGAATGAACCTCGAAGAAGGATGTAGAGTGGCAAGGGAACGTCAACGTAGATTGAACCCTCACCTGAAAGAAGTGGTCAAGAAAGAAGCAATAAAACTCTTAGATGTAGGGATAATTTATCCTATATCTAATAGTGAATAGGTCAGCCTGATACAATGTGTACCAAAGAAGGGTGGAATGACTGTGATGGAGAATGAAAGAGAAGAATTAATTTCAACAAGAATAGTCATGGGATGGAGAGTGTGCATATATTATCACAAACTCAACACGGTGATTAAAAAGGACCATTTCCCTCTCCCGTTCATAGATTAAATGATAGAAAGAGTGGTTGGTCACTTATTATATTGCTTCTTGGATGGTTACTCGAGGTACAATCAGAAATTCGTCTACCTTGAAAAGACCACGTTCATATGTCCTTATGGTACCTTTACGTATAGACGGATGTCTTTCGGAATAATGCATTGCCCCTGCTACATTTCAAAGATGTATGATGTCTATCTTCGCAGATATGATCAGGACGTAATGGAAGTTTTCATGGATGATTTTTCAGTTTTTGGAGACTCTTTTGAGATGTGTTTAATCAATTTGGATAGGGTACTTCAAAGATGTGAAGAATCACATTTAGTGCTGAATTAGGAGAAATGTCACTTTATGGTGCAGGAGGGGATAGTGCTCAGGCACAAGATTTCGCACCAAGGATTTGAAGTGGACAGAGCAAAAAAGAAAGTGATAGAAAAACTCCCGCATCTAATCAACGTCAAAGGTGTGTGAGGATTCCTAGGCCATACTGGATTCTACCATCGCTTTATTAGAGATTTCTCGCAAATTGCAAGACCCTTAACAAAATTTTTAATCGAGGATGTGCCTTTCTTTTTTGATGAAAATTGTTTATTTGTATTTAATCAATTGAAGCAGGCACTAACATCAGCACCAATTTTAGCGCCACCTAATTGGACACTCCCATTTGAAGTCATTTATGATGTGAGAGACCAAGCTATTGGTTACGTATTGGGCCAAGGGAAAGACAAAAGGTTGAATACAATATACTACATAATCAAGACCTTTACAGGACCTTAACTTAAGTACACCACCACAGAAAAGGAACTATTGGTAGTGGTGTATGCATGTGATAAGTTTCGGTTGTACCTCTTAGGGTCTAAGGTGATTGTATTCACCGATAACGCTGCTCTAAAATATCTTTTTGCCAAGAAGGACACAAAATTGAGACTTATTTGACGGGTGCTACTCTTATAGGAGTTTGATATAGAAGTACAAGATAAGAAGGGAGAGGAGAAAGTGGTCACAGACCATTTGTTACTTCTGGAAAGAGAGGAATACTAGCAAAGTGATGATATTAATGAAAAATTACCTAATGAAACCCTAATGTTACTCAACAGCCTGGAAACACCATGGTTTGTTAATATTGCAAATTATGTTGCCAGCAGTATGCTTCCTTCTGATATATCCTATTAATAGAGGAAGAGATTCTTACACGAATGCACTTGATATCTATAGGATGAACCAATCTTTTATCGAACATATGTTGATGGTTTAGTAAGACAATGTGTTCTAAAGGAAGAAATGTTGGATATATTATCACCAATGTCACGAAGCTCAATACGTTGTCCATTATAAAGCAAACAAAATGGTAGCCCGAGTACTCGAGTGTGGATTTTATTGGCCACATGTGTTTAAGGACGCTCATGCTTTCGTGGCACAGTGCAATCACTGTCAAAGAGTAGGCAACATCTCCAAGAGAGATGAGATCCCTTTATCCAACATTTTAGAAGTCAAAGTCTTTAATGTATGGGACATCAACTTTATGGGTCCTTTCCCATCCTCCATGTGGAACATGTATATTCTAGTAGGGTTGGATTATGTATCTTGATGGGCCAAAGCTTTGGCATCTCCAAACAATGATGAGAAGGTTGTACAAAACTTTATCAAATGGTTATTCAACCGATTTGAAGTGTCAAGAACTATAATAAGCAATGGGGGAACACATTTTTGTGACAGATCTTTTGATGCCCTCTTAAAAAGATACAAAGTCAACCATCGTGTTGCTACTCCTTATCACCCACAAACGAGTGGACAAGTGGAAGTCATTAACCGAGATCTTAAAAAATCTTGGAAAAGACGGTGAATAGCTCTAGAAAGGACTGAGCATTAAAGCTAGATGATGCCTTATAGGCTTATAGGACTGCTTTTAAAACACTAATTGAAACAACTCCCTTAGGCTTATATAGGTAAAGCTTGTCATTTTCTTGTGGAGCTAGAGCATCGAGCATATTAGGCATTGAGAGCTTTAATTTTTTAATGGAAGCAACCAAGTGAAAAAGTACTTCTGCAACTAAATGAACTTGAAGAATTTCACTAAAATGCGTACGAAAATGCCAAAAATATAGCAATCCCCATATGAGATACATTGGAGATCTCAAGTCAAAATTTCACTTATATAACATCATAATGAAAATTTCCATAAACATTAAGTAATTTTCTAAATGAAATTATCTTATCAATTATTTCAATGAACTTGTTCTTTAATAAGCACCCAAAGTTTTGTTTAAGTATCTCCATATTTTAGTTTATAAGATTGACTACTTCCTTTATAAAGAAGAAATATAATATATACTATTTTTAATGCTTTATTAATATCTAGTCTCAATAGAATAACAATTAGAAATAATTTAGGGATAGTACATAAATGCGATATGAATCTCATAAATGTAACCTTGTCATAATTTCATTTACAATTTATATTTATCCTATGAAATATATCTTATATATCACTTAATTAAACAAATATGCATGAGATAAAATTACTTTTAAATAATTATGTTATAAAAACTACAACTTGCTAATTGGTTGTAGGGAATAAACCAACAATCTAGCTCTTGGACTAAGTCAATCATTTAAGTATACCATATCTCTATATACAATCATACCACTTCTAGGACAATAGTTTAGTAAGAGAGTTTTACAAGATTATCTATAGTGAGAACTTGTTTAAATCTTATAAATTTCATCTCAATTATTATCATAATTAATAAAACTATGTAAACACATACTTGAATCTTTGATGAGAACTTAGCTCTATTTGTATGCCTAATGGCTCTAATGTTTTACAATGCATTACTATTTCAATAATGTAAGGAACTATATTAAGTTCCTTAAAGAAATTTTTATCTAAACAATCATTTTCCCTAAATGAAAAATATATTATGGCTTGATTAGAAATAATATTTCTCCAAGTAAAATATAACTTGATTTGTACTTACTTCTATCAAACTGAAGTTTATATCTATATGACCTTGAACTCAAATATCCCAATTACTGAATAGGTAGATTGTCTATATACTTAGACTAAAACACATAAATAATTTGTATATATAAGTCTATATATCTAATTTTCATAATTAATTTGTTACATTCTCATATATAATAAGATTTATTGTTAAACTATCATACACTCAACAATTAAAAATACAAATTATTGTTCCTTATGAGCAGTACATCATCTACATATTCCTACTGAAGAGTACAACTATAATTCCACTAACCTTTTTATAAATATGGAAAATTCACAATCATCTCCAAAATAAACTCTTTGAATTCATAAAAGTGCATCTTTCAACTTCTTGTACCTTTCACTTATACATCCAATGTATCAATAAAGACACTATTTTAATTAGATCTACCGTGATAAGATTTAAAAAAATTTCAAACTTCATCTTACTCCTACTGCTTATCTTGAGAATTATTTTCCTATAATTATTCATTGAAACAAACATTTTGTTTATTAGTATTTGCAAAATAATACCTAACCTTTTTATGTTATAACTCTTTATTATCTAATTTAATTCTAAACTTATTAGATAATATATCTTTTAACGAAGTATCACATCCCAAAATTGCTAACTTTAACTCTTTCAAAGTCTTACTATTTCATAACTAATATGAAATATTGTTAATTGAATCAATTGGCAATTGAAGGTAAGTTATTGTACTAGGCAAAGCTATAGAAGAAACAAATATTGCATCATATAATATCTTATATTGTATTTCCTCCTTATATAAACCATACTATTATGAAATTTAGTTATGGAGGTATTTATTAGAGAATCTCATTCCTTGTACATAACTGAAAATTTTAAACCTCACGTAATTTATCTTATCGAAGTGTTTTAACATTATCAATATTTAATTTTTACGTAGATTTAAATAATTTGAACTTTATAGAATTTTAAATTAATATTTTATTTAAATAATGTGATTATATCATATAAAGTTAATAGTAAATTAAATAAAAATATTAATCATCCTTTTATAAATTATTATTACACCATATACATTGTATATATAAGAAATAACAATTCATTACTATTATCATCATTTAACCAAAGGTTGATTTGTTCATCCTTCAACCTAACAAGTTTTATAAGTTTCCTACGATTAATAATTAAAGATACATATAACATTATATGCAACTCTATGATTTTTATTATATTGATTTAACCAATATGGCATGAAAAATAGTCTCGATTATCTAACTTTACATTCTTGTCACTTATGTTAAGCGTAAGTATACTTTGATCCATCACAAATGAACTATTTGTATAAACTTAGATTAACTACTTATACTCATCAATCTATTTGTTGTCATATCTTATATTGGCAAGAAATTCATACAAGTATTTTTCTTCTAACGATAACTTTTATCATACTATGGCAAATTCCTTCAATTTTAATCTATATTTATTCTTCCAGTAGGATAAATTGGATAAAACAATTCTATCAAGGTGCTACACCTTTTAGCTCTACTTTACACAACTATTTACATTGTGCTATCACATAATTGACATCTATTTTACATGTTCTCATCAAAGTTTATGAGATATTAGCCAATTCAAAATGTTATTAAATTTTTCTCATCCATAAGATATTGAGGTATTTCTAAAACTTAATAAAATCTTTAATACGAACTAATGAACTTATACTTTTCCTTTCTAACCTTGAGAAATTCTCAAAACCTTTATATCCAAGAATTTAGATCATTAAACTTAGTGTCACATATGTTAAACAAAGAAATTTTTCTTTAAAAAATAAATGTAAAGCAAGCAAGTAATAGGCTATACGTCATACTAACCAAATAAGATCACAACTTCAGCCATATATTTGGTTACTTTCATTATTCTTTCGTAATAATTGCCCTGAAAACTATTCTAGAAACATTGCTCTATTTTTTCTATTGATTAAGATCACATTCAATTTTAGTTAATCTTGAGTTTGCTCATAAACTAAAGAAAATCATATTAGGTAGACAATAACTTTACTAATCACATCTTATACGACTCTTATATCTATTAGGTGATAACTTTTGTTAAAACATTTATTATTTATTACCTTTCCTCTGAATTCATATAATCATACATTTGCTCATTTAAATTCCATAAATTTAGTTATGTAAGACTTACTGTTATAAGACTAAAAATATTATGGTTAAAGTGTTCTTGAATTTGCTCAACAAGTTTAACAATAAACAGAACCCTAGTTTATTCTCATAACAATATAAGGGAACAATCATGTTGTAAATATGTATTAATATTTTAACAAGGGAATTTCAAATTATCTTATCAATTACATATTATATATAAAATGCCATACAAATAAATATGTAATCAAATATGCACATACATTAGATCAAACATATGTATAAATATACAACTTATGTATAAATAGTCAAATTTTATGCATAAAAGTCAAACTTTATTTAATTATAATTATTGATATAATCTTTATAATCTAAAATAATATTTTTAACTCTTTAAATAATTAAATTAGACAAAAAAACGATTGATTCCTGATTAAATTAAATTTTTATTCCCTATAGAAATTTAATTTGATTTTAAAGCAAATTTAAATTTATTTCCAGTTATCTTTAGTTCTTTAATTAATTGAAAATATTTTTCAACAAATTACTCTTATTATTATAATTTAGGAAAACTCTTTTTCTAAAATTTATTAAGACATTCTAATCTAATTAGAAAATCATTTATAGTCTAATTAGAAATGACTTTTTCCTTAATTGGAGAATTACTTTTTAATATTAAAAGAAAAAAATTTCAAAATTAAATAAAATATTTTATATTTTAATTGAAAACTCCTTTCATTATTTATTTAGAGAATAGTTTCTTAATTAATTAGTAAATCATCTTAATAAATTTAAAAAATTTCTAAAATTTAAAAAAGCTCATAATTTATTAATAAATGACAATGTTTTCAAAATTTATTCAAGAAAAATAAGTTTTTTAATAAATTAAGGCAGATATTATTCAAATTACTAAAGAATTAATTTTAAATAAAATAGAATCATGACTCTCAAAAAATTAATATAATTTATCTTTAGTTAATAAAGTTTTACCACTTCGCATAATCAATTTTATAATTATTCAATAACAATCAAATAACTTTAATTAGGTTATAGAATTAAAGATGACTCTTATACCAACTTTTAGAAATGGAAGATAGGATTCGATCCCATAAGAAACAAAAGAAACACAAAACTTTTTTGTCTTGTTTCCTAAATGCCTATAATATGATTAATGCGTGAGCACCGTAAAACATAAACATATATTGTATCTTATTTTATAGCATGATCCTCTTTCTTGCAATTGTCCTTAAATTGTTTCTAAAATTGGTTAATCGCAATCACTATAGCTACACATGCTTCCAACCTTAAATGGAATCAACGCGAATAATTTGAGAAAACTCTACAAGTAGTGCAGAGAGGGGTAAGCAATAAGTCCTAACTCTTTTAACGCCTACGTCCATATATAATAAGGTTAGACCTTTTGATAATTTAAATGAAGTATTATTCTAATTTCAATTAAAACTTAATTGTAATTACAATTAATTCTAATTAAACATCAAGTGGGCCTAAGTATGATCTAATATTTCATATTGGTCCTTATTTATTAAACATCTCATATTTGACTTTAAATTTTCTCAAACTTTATAGTCAAGTACAATTTTATTAAATTATATTTTTTCTCTCTTCAATTGTTCTTTGTGTATGGCTCATTAAGTTCCCAAATGTGTTGACAATGAATATTAATCATAACCTTAAATCGTATTTAAGATTGAATAAATTAAACACTTTTAATTTATCTTTAATTCTCTAATTAAACAATTTATATCCATATATCAAGATTGATATTTAGTAACACATCATGACCATTCAAATATTAGGAATGTCAAAATAATTTTAGTTAACCATTCTATGCATGAATTTTCTTATAATTCAATCATTCATAGGACAATGTTTTGACTAAACATAAAGTATGGAATTCATTTTTTTCCTTTATTTGAGTCTAATCATGCAGGTTCTCTATCATTAGTAATTAATTCTACTAATAATATTTTTAAACTATTTTTACAACGTCATTTCACCTTGGAAAAGATTTTTCCAATCAATACTAATCAAGAACAATAGATCATTCTCCTCAATCACTTTAGGGTGATGAATCTTATTTTTATCATCCAACTACCTCTATATAGTCCATGTTATAGCCAATGCGTATCGATTGAGCTCCTATTAATAGAAAAGGTCATAAGTAGTATGAAAATATAGTAATCCTTATATGAGATATTTTGAAGATCTCAAGTCAAATGATCACTTATGCAATTTTTACAATAAGAATTTTCATTGACATACAAGTAATATTTCAAATGAAATTGTCTTATTGACAGTTCAATGAATATGTTTTCTAATAAACACTCACAAATTTGTTTTAGTACCTTTATACTTTAGTATATAAGATTAATTACTTCCTTTATAAGAAAAAATATATAACATGTCCTAATTCGCTTACGTTTTATTAATTTCTAATCTCAATAGAATGCTAAATTGGAACAATTTAGGATAATACATAAATAAAATATTAATATTATAATTATGATCTTATCATAATTTTATTTTCTTTGTTAATTTATTTGATAGATTTTATTTTATATATCAATTAATTAAACAAATAAGTATAACATAAAGAATGCATTTAAATAATTGTGTTACAAAAATTATAACTAACTAATTGGTTATAAAGTATAAACCAATATAATCTATCTTATAAAATTATGTCAAGTATCTCCTTTTATACTTTTCTCCAGTTAAAGGTGAGATTTTTAGCACATATTACGAGATTCAGTCCACTTTTCTTAGTAATGAAAATATAGAAAGAACTCAAGTGTTTCAGTTTGAAAGGTGTGCACCTTTTTATGTTTAAATACTAATAGTGTCGAATTTTGAAATAATCTGCTTAACCTTGACTTCTTGATGTGATATCGTTCGGGCTCTTTGAAAGTTTCTACAAAAGCAAGGAAAATTTATATAAAATTTTTTTTGCAAAAAAAGAAAAATTAATATTACCTAGAGCTTGGCTTAGTGATTCCACTTCGATTATTAAATTAGTTGTCGGCTTGTAAAAAATAAGTAGCACAAAAATTACAAGCTAAGAAGTTTAAAAGTTGTTGACACACATGTTGTGTTTATCACATTTAAGCATGCATGTCATGTTAGAAACTAACCATGATTGAATCATGAGCATAACAAAAAATAAAATTTCTATAGTTTCCAATCAGATCTTAGATAATTGAATAACTTAAATAATAAAATCGAATAATAAAATATAAGATTGTACCTGGTTTGATTTTCCTATTGAAATTCTTTGAAAGCTTTTCGGCATGTAAACCATGAACTGTTCACATATCCAGCCTCTAACGATATCCATAGAGTAGTTTCTAAACTCTTAAGAAGAAAAAGCAGGAGTGCTAGCTTCCTTATGCTAATTCCCTATTTATAGGAAAAGCATCATATTTTTAATTTTTTTTTAAAAATTAAATAGCTCAATTATAATTAAGGTCAAACTCTAATTATAATTAATTTGTCTTTAATTCTCCGATCAAATAATTTATAATCATAGATCAAGATTGATGTCTAGCACATGTCATGAGTAACCAAATATCAAGAATGTCAAAATGATTTGACTTAACATGCCCATGCATAGTTATGTGTCACGACCCGGTACCACATCGAGCCCATGACAACCGCCGCATAACCGGGCTAAGGACACTAACGGTATCCTTAAT
>JANITX010000211.1:35076173-35091165 GCA_027564395.1 Erythroxylum ulei | reverse complement strand
TTATTAATAATTATAATTAAAGTTTGACTTTAATTGTAATTTTAATAAAATCCAAGGATATGAAAAATAAGATTTTTCATATAAAAGGAAAAATTAGAATACAAATGAGGCTAGCACTTCTAACAAGTTTTTCCTCTCAAATTTGATTTGAGTTTTTCTCCGAAAAGATCCGTGGATACCGTTAGAGGCCGGACGATTGAACGGCTCGTGGAATTGACAATTTCGGAGAAGCAGGATATTGTATCGGAAATCGGAAAAGGTTAGTTTTTGATTTGTCAATTTCTTGTTTTATGTTTCGAATTTAATTCTGTTAAAGTTGATTCTATGAAAAAAAAAATTAAATTCATTCCGCTACGTCTAGATTCGATCTTGCGTAAATTTTCCTACAAAAAATTAGGTGATTAGATGGTCTATCTTCTGGGATTGAGTAACACTGTGTATCATATTTAGTTATTCAGGAATAGAGTGGTGTTTTGAAATGAGAAGTTTGATGGGAATAGTGCTTTATAGGTTATCACTCAAGCTATCAGGGAACAAATTTTAATCCATAAGATTCGCCTCCTATGTAGCTCCAATTTGCAAACTAAATAACCATGTATAACAAACAACGAGATTCTTGCAACATTAGTTTAACTAATTTGATAGCCGACATATTTTGTTCTTATTCCTAGTCATTTTGTACGGTATTTAGAATTTGTATATGTCCAAATTCTTTTAATAATGCTTTAGCTAAAGAAATCCCTTCTTGATAAAATTACGACTAAGGAACAATTTAAGAGTAATATATAAAAAAGTCTTATAATTATGATCTCATAATAATTTCAATTTCACAGTAATTGTTCTGAATATTTTACGTTTAGTATTAAAAAATTAAATACATTAAAAATACATAAAATAAATAATTTCTTGAAATTATATTACAAAATCTACAATCAACTAATTAGCTATAGGACATACACAAACAGTTGCTTCATAATAAACTCTCATAAACTATAATTGCTCTTTAGTCTTGAAATCTTATTATTTTTCTTCCATAAAGCATAAATAACTCAAATGAATTTATGTATTTTAAGTGTAGAGCATGAGAAAAATATATGAATTCACTACTACAAAAATCTAAGACACTAGAGAGGCAATTTCTTGGACAATAAGAAGTAAGGTATCACTTATCAAAGTTCCTCCTTTTCTAGTTTACAAGTTTGAAGTCGTCAATTTCTCTAATTCTAGTTTTCTCTCAGCAAAATAATGGATATGGGATTCGATGAAAATTTCATTCGGACACGGGAGAACTACTTTGATTACCGTGCAGCTAGTTTCAAGACGCGTATACACCTAGAAATTATGAGGTAAAAACATCATTGGACCCCAAATATATTTAATAAAAAAAATAGGTTTATATTTTCTTCATACATCCAACTTAATTAATTAATTATAAATATTTGTTTAATAGGTTGTATTTTCACGTCCTGGAAATACTATCACCTTAAGGACGAACTTTTTGCATTATAGTGACTCTTCCTTCAAGTTGGCAACAAACTAAAGCTTCTAATTTTTGTAAGTCGTTTTTATTATTTTTGCTTTATTGTGATAATTTTATTATATCAAACTATAAATTGGTATGCATGGTTCAAATATGATCATACTTTAATTAACGAATGAACAATTGTATATTACCAATTCATCAACTTCCAGAACTTAAATATGTTGCTGCAAATGAATTGGTTGTTGGAAAAATCAACGAATTATATCTTATACGTAAAAAACAAGGAAATAATATATAAAAATTTAACGCGATTCACTCTTTAATTTGGGCTATGTCTATGGGCCAAGCTCCGAATAAATCTTCCACTAATGAAAATAACAATTACAAAGAGTGAAAAATAACATGAAAAAATAATGGCACTCACGCATAAGGTGTTTCCAAATTTACTATACCTAAGATAATACCTTCACTATTTTATCACTCACTTTTTTAGGAAAATGTTTCCTAAATATACCCAAAAATCACTCTCTCACAATCACCATATATCACAAATTACGCAAAACCATGCACAAGTCTAAAAGAAAGAGGGAGGGAGGGAGGGCCCTCCACTGCCACAACTTGCATATTAGCAAGTTGTCACCTAGCTTGATAAATACAAGTTGTTGACAACTTGTGTTGGCATATTTTCTTCTTTTTCTTAAGATAATTCTAAAGTATGTATGGCAGTACCCATATAAATCGATACCACCTTATACTTCTCCCCTTGTCGACTACATGGGGTTTGTTGTCATTTCTGCAAATTATCGACAAAACTCAAACTTTCCCCTAGGTAGAATTTTTGTCATCATATCTGCTCCATTTTCGTCTGTATAAATCTTCTCAAGCTGTAATAGCTTCTTCTCTAACACTTCTCTGAGCCAGTGATATCTCACATGAATATACTTTGATCTTGAATGGAATGATGAATTCTTCCTAAGATTAATAGCACTCTGACTGTCATAAAATAGTCGATATCTATCCTGTTAAAAACCAAGTTCATCTAAGAACTTCTTCATCTATAGGAGCTACTTGCATGCTTCAGTTATAGCAATAAATTTTGCATCAGTGATGGATAGAGAAACACATTTCTACAATTTTGATTGCCATGACACAACTTCCCCTACAAAGATAATTAGGTAACCTAAAATAGACTTTCTCGAGTCAACATCACTAGCCATGTCTACATCTGTATAACGAACTAACACAGGCTTGATAGCTCCAAAACATAAGCATATTTTGGAAGTACCATGTAGATATCTGAGAAACCATTTCATGGAACCACAATGTTCCTTACCAGGAGTTGAAAGTAAACTACTCACTACTCTAACTGTGTGAGCAATATCTAGCTGTATACATACCATGACATACATCAAACTTCTAATTGCATAAGCATAGGGGGACTTTCATCATTTCTTCCTTTTCTTCATCCATCGCAGGGTATTGCTTAGTACTCAGCTTAAAGTGATTAGCAAGAGGACAACTAACCGTTTTAGCTTTATCCATGTTAAACCTTTGAAGTGTTTTCTCAATGTAATTCTCTTGTGACAACCATAATTTCTTGGTGCCCCTGTCTCTGATAATCATCATGTCAAGAATCTATTTTGCTAGTCCCAAGTCTTTCATGACAAAAGATTTGCTGAACTGCTTATTCGAACTGTTGATGTTGTTGATATTTTGGCCAACAACAACATATCATCAATATAGAGCAAAAGGATAACGAAATCATCACCAAAGACTTTATGTACAAAAACAAAGTGATCTGAAGTAGTCTTCTTATAGCCTTGCTCCCCTATAACTGTCTCAAGCTTCTTATAAAACTATCTCGGTGCCTTTTTTAAACCATAAAGGCTTTTCATCAATCTACATACATAGACCTCCTTCCCCTTTTCCTTAAAACCCTCCAGCTGCTCCATGTATATCTCCTTTTCTAAATCTCCATAAAGAACGGATGTCTTAACATCCAATTGCTTAATTTTTAAGTCTAGATTTGCTGTTAAAACAAGCACTGTATAGATAGATGTCATTTTCATAACTATTAAAAATATTTCATCTAAATCAGTTCCTTTTCTTTGGTTGAATGATTTAAAAACCAATCTAGCTTTGAATCTTGGATAAGGATTGTGTTCTTCATTTTTAATCCTAAACACCCACTTATTTTTTAAAACTTTCTCCTTTTGGCAACTTCACCAGCTCAAAAGTTTTATTCTTACGAAAGGACTTCATCTTATCTTACATGGCTTTAACCCATTTCATCTTATATTCATCTATCATAGCCTCTTGAAAATTCTCAAATTCTCCCCTATTAGTAACACATACTGATCACTGAAGTATCTAGTAGAGGCTTGTCTTACTTGTATAGATCTCCTTATTAGAACCTGAGTAGTCTCTGGTGCTGGTGGTTGAATATGAACATCATCTTCATTAGAATCTTCATCTGATTGATTTTGAATGGGAGCATCATCATCAGCTATGTTCGGCTGGCAATTTTCAACTTCATCTCCCAATTGTCTTGGCACTATTTTTGTAGGAGTTAACTCTAAGTCTATTGCATCACCGTCAGTTCTTATAGCATCCTTTTTCACTTTGCCTAGATCTTCAAAGGTTTGATCTTCGACAAATATAGCATCACGGCTCCAAATTAACTTCTTTTGGGTTGAATCATAAAACTAGTAACTGAATTGATCTTCTCCATAACGAATAAATATACATTGGTGAGTCTCGACATCAAGCTTGGATCTCTCATTTTTAGGGATGTAGACATAAGCTTTGCAGTCGAATACCCTTAGATGATCATAAGAAACATCCTTTCCTAACCATACTTTCTCTAGAACATCAGACTGTAAAGGGATGTAGGGTAAGTGATTTAATAGATGTACTACTGTGAATAAAGCCTCACCTCAAAATGTCTTAGGCTACTTTGCATGTGAAAGTAGGCAACCAACTCTTTCCATTGAAGTCTTATTTGTGCTCTCAACTAAGCCATTCAACTGTGGTGTCTTAGGAGGAGTAGTCTAATGTTAAATATCATGCTCTTTGCAATAAACTTCAAATGGTCCAATGTATTTTTCACCATTGTCTATTTGAATGCATTTTAACATCTTCCTAGTTTATCTTTCAACTGAGGCATGAAATTGCTTGAAAACATCTAGCACTTGATCTTTACTCTTCAAAGTGTATGCCCACGTCTTCCTTGAATGGTCATCAATGAAAGTCACAAAGGATTGAGCAGCACCTAGTGACATTGACATTGACCCACATAGATCTATGTGTACCAAATCCAACACATTCTTCATTCTGCAATGAGAGGAATTTTTAAAAGCGACTCTATTTTACTTTCCTGCTAGACATTCAACACACTTCTTTAAATGCACCTGGTAAATTCCAAATAATGTATTCTTTTTCTCTAACTGAATCATTCCCTTCTTACTCATATGACTAAGTCTCCTATATCACAATTCAATTGCACCATCTTTCTCCACTAGATTCACAACATCGTTAGAGAGCTTTTCCTGCATCACATATAACTTTAAGCACTTCTTATCTTTGGTGATTATCAAGGAGCCTTTTTGCCATCTTTGAAAGTGCTGCAAAAACTTTCATAATCAAGTATGCCAACAGAGATTAGATTTAGGCGAAGATCAAGAACATGCCTGACACGTTTCAGAGTCAATCTCATGCCATTTTTTGTCTCCAAGTAAATATCACCTTTTCTGGTTATTTTGGGCAAATCGCTACTTCTCACTTTAATGACACCAAAATCTCCTTATGTATATGATGAGAAGAGTTCTTTATGTGATGTGGCACAAATAATGGCACCACTGTCACTTATTCAGTTAAACTCATAGAATGTACTATTCACATCATTATCATATGAGATGATGTGAAAGTCATCAATAGTGGTAGCCGTCGATGCGTGTTCATCATCAATGTTATCATCTTTCTTGAATTCTTTGCCTTTTTCTTTTCTTATTTGAACTTTTGACAAAACCTTTTGATATGACTCTTCTTCTTGCAGTGATGTCACTTAACGTTTGCTTATTTATTTAATCTTCCTCTACTCTTATCTCTGGAATTTGGACCTCTAGATTTGCTCCTCCCTCTGGAACCTATGATTAGAACTTCTGATTGTGTTAAAGAAGTTGAACTCTGTGATCCCCATCTCATCTCTTCATTCAAAATTCTACTTTGTACAAATTCCATGTTAAGAACACCACAACTGTAGAATTGGTAATTGAAATCTTCAGCTAAGACTCTGGCAAAGAGGTAAGCAAGAAAAAGGCAAGTACTTCATCATTGAACTTTACAAACATTCCTAATAATTGATCCATGATCCCTTGAAATTAATTCAAGTTATCTGTCATAGAGGTACCTTCTCGATATTTTATTTACACTAATTTTATCAGATAAAATAATTTATTGTTACCGATTTTTTAGGCTTACAACCCTCGAGCTTCTTCCATAACGTCTGTGCATGAATCTTATTACAAATATGGTTGTACACATTATCTTCGACAAATTTCCAAATAAAACCAAATACCTGCTTATGCTTAAATGCCCACTCCTTATCTGATTTATTTTCGGGTTTTATTGTGGTAAACACCGATAAATGCATTTTTGTGATGAAAAGAAGATCTTTCATCTTATTCTTCCATTGGTGGTAGTTGGAGCCATTTAGGCTAATCATCTTGCTCATTTTTTCCTCCATCTTCGATGAGAAATTCATTGACACAGAACTGAACCTCGATTTGAATAGTACATGTATGTATGAATAGTATGGTATATATGAATAGTACCATATAGTATATATGAATAGTACCGTATATGTGAATAACACCCAGTTGCTACATCTCAGCTATAATGACTGCTACAGTGTTAATTCAAAAATAAATGCATGAACAATTGCCACCTCTCTTTATTACTATTTTACTATTCACCAGCTTTCATTGTGTTCACCCAAAATCTACACAGATTCTGCCAAAAAAATTTTCGTAATTTTCTCACTTGTCTTTGATACTACTTGTTAGGAAAAATCAACGTTATATCACATAAGTAAAGTAAGCAAGGAAATAATACATAGAAATTTAACATGGTCCACCCTTTAATTTAGGCTACGTCCACGAGCCAAACTCCGAATAAGTTTTCCACTTATGAAAATAGTAAGCATAGAGAGTGAAAAATAACATAACAAAATAATGACACTCACACAAAAAGTGTTTCCTAAATTTACTATCCATAAGATAATATCCTCTCTATTTTTTCACTCACCTTTTTCGGAAAACATTTCCTAAAAATACCAAAAATCACTCTTTCATAATCACCATATATCACAAATATCACGCAGATCATGCACAAGTCTACGAGAATAAGGAAGGGAGGGTCTATTTATAGACCCTCCACTTCCACAACTTAGTTATTAGTAAGTTATCACCTAGCTTGCTAAATACAAGTTGTTGACAACTTGTGTTGGCAAGTTATCTTCCTTATTTTTCTTTAAATAGTTCTAGAATATTTATGGAGGCACCTATCTAAGTTAGTATCGCTTTACATTGGTAACTAGGAATAGAGTGATCCTTTTATAGGTTATTATATTATTAAGCGAGTTACATCCTAAATACGATAATCAAAATTCAAATTTTAGTGTCATTTTTATGAAAGATTTTGATTTTTTGTTCCCAGCTTGAGAAAGACTAGTATTGTAAATAGTTTAAAAAATGATTTAATTTGTGGAAGACTACAACAACAACAGTAAAACTTAGTAGAAATCTCGCTGAGAAACAGGGTTTGGGAAGATCCAATAGTAAGCAACCTTATCCCTAACTAGTAGAGAGACTATTTTCAAATGAATTTGTGGAAGACCAATAATTTTAAACAGTTTTGAAATCGACTAAATTTTTGACAATATCTTCCTATCGAAAATCCAAAAAATATTAATGCCTCTTGTTGTCAAGTAATTTCACATCAAGTTTTACGATGTTGTCCCAAAAACATACATAATAGTCTTCAATTATTGTTCAACCTGAATTGCTTTTAATTTCCTTCTAAAGTAGGGCATATAAATGATCTTAATACTAGCCACCAAATAAGAAAATACTTATAATGATTGTTGAAAATGCCATGAGATCAGTTCCACGAGGATGGTAATAATATTCAATTTTACGTACTCAAACCTCGCATTCTTTTTTTTCTCTTGCTGTTTGCCTTTTAGATTTTAGGTCTTAAGTCAGTGAGATAATGTGAATTAGACTATCAGATAATATTTTTAGTAGTTAATGTAACATGTATCATAAGCCTTAGTACGTGTCTCAGATCAAACGTGAAAGGATAATAAACAAAAAACGTGAAAATACCTTTTTTGGTTCCATAACTTCAAACAAGCTTTTTGCAGTCGAAATGAACGTGAATCCACCAACTAACTTCACGGGATCTGCTCACCCGTCAAAATCTGTCAATAACTTTCTGTATACGTAAACCTTTGAATAGGTCAGAGTATCCTTATGTTCACAATTTGCTACAGCAGCTACAAGAGACCTTAATTTTCTTTTTATAGCATCTATATCGGGCCTCCCATCACAAGCTCAATATGGAATCAATCGCTCAACCTTAGCTTTGGAAAGTTGGCTTAAACTTTTATGCCACAACATGTATGACTTATTCTTTATCAGGGTTGTTCTTGATCATGACTTGTTCGGTAAGATACGAAGAAGCATATATCTAATTCAGGGTTAGACACATTCTATATAAACCATATGACAAGAAAGTTGTATCAATATGTTTTGTATTAAACAAAAATTGTACAAAAAAAGCATTAAATACATGACTATCACCTTTTTTGTCCAAAATTGATACAAAGATCAAATATAACATGTGTCACGTAAAACCAAAATGAAGCTTGTATAAAGATTTAGAATATACATCTCCTATAGATATTGCATCCACTTCTTCTTTATTGATAACCATTATCTTTTGTTCCTCTTTAGATGGCTTTCTCCTATATATGAATCCCTACATTGTGGAGGCAACTCAATTAGATGCTCCACCATCTAACTACCACAAGCCGAATGTGGCGATAACATAATTGGATTTATGAATTGATAAGCTAAGGAGTTACTTGATGGTTTCTATCTTTCCTTATAGGCCTTACACTACTGACTTCTTTGTGTCCGCAAGACCTTTACTAGCACTGGATTAATCAATATCATCATATGGAGAAGATTTAGACGTTCTACCTTTGAACTTAACGGGCTTGACCTTTGTCTTCCCTTTAGTTGCTTCGAGGGCTATACGAGTAGCAATCTTCAGTTTCTCCTCCTCAGCAACACAATGGGCAATCAAAGCATTGAAGTCCCATTCCTCATCCAGTGAGTAATATAACATCACCAGATTACTAAACTCTAGAGGGATTGTGTTCAGAGTTTGGTGAACTATGAAGACATTAGGAAGAGGAATATTCAACATGTTCAGTCTACTGTGAAGATGAATCATTCTTGATATGTACTCCATCACTCCCCCTTCTTCAATATACCTTATGAAGAATAATTCTTTCATTAAGGTACTTATATAACACTAAATAAGACTATGTACCTCTTAGAGACATTATTAAGAAACTCCTTCGCAGTGTCTGTGTCTAGAAGTTCACTAAGCAGATGGTCAGGTGTGGATCTCTTAATGGTCATGTAACACATTCTGTTTGACCTATCCTAAGCTTTATAGGCTACTTTATAAGCTATTGAGCTTTTGGATGCAAGTGGAGATAGCTTATCTGTATGTATGGCCATATCAATTTCTAGTCATCTCTATAGCGTTTAATACATCCTCTATCCACTTTTTTGAATTGAAACCAGTAAGGGTTTCAATAGTGACATTGTGATTATTGATTGGAAAGGTGACTGTAAAATGACAATGTAAAGATCAACAAATGTAGATAAGAACGATACTTAAAGTAATTAAATAATATCTATACCTAGAATTTGATCACATATTATGAAACATCTTTGGGCTGAATACATAATATATGCAATTAGACCTCCACATAAAAGCGATCAGAGTACAAACCATCAACTCTCATGACACTACCACCTTTTGGCGAATAGATCATTTAAGCAATGGCTTTCCTCCATCTAATGCCTTTATGCGCATCCCAAAATCTTATGTAAAGTCAATACCTTTGGGCAGAATAACCAAACATAAGTCTAGAGACATCCCCCAAACATGTAAGAAGAACAATTAAAAATACTGACTCTAAAGGCCACTTTGGTGACTATATTCTCATTAGCACCCAAAAGGTCCATAAACACAAGGGATACAATTTTGTGCTATCCTCACATTCTTTATCGACATACCGTATATGATAATATTCCGTTAATAAATGAAAAACTAGATGCACATTCTAATTATCACATAGTAGTGCTGAAAACATAGTCTATGAACTTTATTTGAGACTTTTGTAGCGAAAAATCTCAATCCTAGTGACTATCATACTATTCCAAACAATGAACATAAGACTTAAGACATGAAAACTGGAAGTATCTCTCTCATGTGAAGTCCAAAGCACGAAAATTCACTCAAAATCGTCTTTAGAACATCTTATTTCCTTTTTTGGAGTAAAACTTTAATTTATTACTTATGTAATAAATCTAGAAAATTTAAAAAAAACTCACTCTAAAAATTCCCAGACTCGGAAACTAACCCAAAATAACCCGAGGTACCTTTACAAGAATTTTGAAATTTTTGAGTTTTTTTTAATTTTTTGGTACCACTTGTAACATGTATCATAAGCCTTAGTATGTGTCTTAAATAGAATGTGAAAGGAAAATAAACGAAGAAATGCAGAAAATACCTTATTTTGGTTCTATAACTTCAAACGAGCTTTTCGAAGCTGAAACGAACGCGAGTCTACAACACCTTTACGGGATCTGCTCAGCGGGAGGTGGCAAAGTCTTTTTGTAGCTTTTTGTATACGTGAACCTCTAAATGGGTCAGAATATCCTTATGTTCATGATTTGCTACAACAGTTACAAAAGACCTTATCCTTCTTTATATAACATCTATATTGGGCCTCCTCATCATAGGCTCAATATAGGTCCAGTCCATACTGATCAGGGTTTTTTTTTTCCTGGACTTCGGCCCATTAATCCAAATTGTTTATTAGACCACTTTATTATCTTTATTCGAATCAAAATACATAACTTAATCGATAAGTTATTGAAAAACTGAAAATTACAATTAATTATTGTCCACCATATAGGGAAAATATCTAATAGTTAAGTCATAGTATAAGAAAAAGTAATCTTTAAGTCTAAATAGATGAATCCATAAATTCTCCACATAAAAATAAAATTAAAATCGGAGTATGTATCACTCAATCCTATAGAAAAAAATGTTTAGTATATCTAAGCATATAGAGAGTACAAATATCCAATATTGATTTGTATATTAAAGCTATTCTCCCTAATAGAAATTTTGGTAGGACCTTTACAATTTCAATTTAACAGACATTATCAGCATTCAATTCCATATGGAAACCAACATATAAAAAACCAAAATAGTGAAATACACAATTACAACAATTTTTTATGTTCCAGACACTTGGAGGTAATCATATCAGCTTCTACATCAAGAACCTTTTTCTCAACTTGAAGAAAACCTGTACGTAGATGTAATTTGAAATTGAAGAAAAAAGAACAACAACACAAACAAAATACAATCTTTCATGTTTACTAATGCACCCAATAAGAAGACATCTTTTGTTACCAAGATGGTGACTAAAAAGGACCATTTCCCTCCCCTGTTCATAGATCAAATGATAGAAAGAGTGTCTGGTCACTCATTCTACTGCTTCCTAGATGGTTGCTCGGGGTACAATAAGATATTCATCTATCTTGGGGATCAATAAAAGACCACATTCACATGTCCTTATGGTACCTTTACGTATAGACGGATGCCTTTCGGATTATGCAATGCCCAACTACATTTCAAAGAAGTATGATGTATATGTTTGTAGATATGATCAAGAGCATAATGGAAGTTTTCATGGATGATTTTTCAATTTTTGGAGACCTTTTTAAGATATTTCTGACCAATTTGGACATGGTACTCCACAGATGTGAAGAATTACATTTAGTATTGAATTAGAAGAACTGCCACTTTATGGTATAAGAGGGGTTGGTGCTCAGGCATAGGATTTCGCACCAAGGATTTGAAGTGGATAGAGCGAAAACGGAAGTCATAGAAAAACTTCCAACTCCAATCAATGTCAAGGGTGTGTGAGGATTCCTAAGCCATGTTCTACTATCGCTTTATTAGAGATTTCTTGCAAATTAAAAGACCTTAACAAACTTGTTAGTTAAGGATGTGCCTTTCTTTTTTGATGCAAATTGTTTATCTGCATTTAATCAATTAAAGGAGGAGCTGACATCAACACCAACTTTAGCACCACCTGATTGGACACTCCTATTTGAGGTCATGTGTGATGCAAGCGACCAAGTTATAGGCTATATATTGAGCCAAAGGAAAGACAAAAGGTTGCATGCAATTTACTACGTAAACAAGACCCTTATAGGACCTCAACTTAACTACACCACCACAGAAAAGGAACTATTCGCAGTGGTGTATACACGTGATAAGTTTTGTTCATACCTAATAGGGTATAAGGTAATTGTATTCACCGATCACGCTGCTTTAAAATATCTTTTTGCTAAAAAGGTCGTAAAATTGAGACTTATTCGATAAGTGCTACTCTTACAGGAGTTTGATATAGGAGTATAAGAAAAGAAGGGAGTGGAGAATGTGGTCGCAGACCATTTATCACGACTGGAAGGAGGGGAATGTGAGCAAAGTGATGATATTAATGAGAAATTCCCTGATGAAACCTTGATATTACTCAACAACCTAGAAACACTATAGTTTACTGATATTGCAAGTATCAATAGGATGAACCAATCTTGTATCGAACATGTGCTGATGGTTTAGTAAGACGATGTGTTCTAGAGGAAGAAATTTTGGATATAGTAATATAGTGTCACAAAGCTCAATACACTGGCCATTATGGAGCAAACAAAGCAATTGCCTGAGTACTTGAACGCCGATTTTATTTGCTACATTTGTTTAACAGAGCTCAAGCTTTCGTGGCATAGTGCGATCGCTGTCAAAAAGTAGGCAACATCTCTAAGAGAGATGAGATGCCTTTATCCAACATTTTAGAAGTCAAAGTCTTTGATGTGTGGGGCATCAACTTTATGGGTCCTTTCCCATATTCCATAGGGAACACGTATATTCTAGTGGGGTGGATTACGCATCTCGATGGGCTGAAGCTGTGGCATCTCCAACCAATGATGGGAAGGTTGTACAAAAATTTATAAAACAGTTATTCAACCAGTTTGGAGTGCCAAAAACTATAATAAGTGATGGGGAATGCATATATGTAATAGATCCTAAAAAAATACAGAGTCCATCATTGCGTTGTTACTCCTTATCACCTGTAAATAAGTGAACAAGAAGAAATCATTAAGCAGGAGCTTAATTGGATTTTGGAAAAGACGGTGAATAGCTATGGGAAGGACTGGGAGAAATTAAAACTAGATGATGCCTGATGGGCTTATAGGACTCCTTTTAAAACACCAATCGAAACAAGTACCTTTAGACTTGTATTTGGTAAAGCTTTTCATTTCCCAGTGAAGCTAGAGCATTGAGCATATTAGGCAATGAGAGCTTTAAATTTTGAGTGGACGCAAGCAGGTGAAAACGACTTCTGTAACTAAATGAACTTGAAGAGTTTCACTATTAATCACAATCCATCAACACTTAAAAGAAATAAAAAATATATCTTATGATAAAAGCATGCATTTATGATGCATTATGGTGAAAACAATATTACTTTATAAATTTAATATATATAAGTTTAAGGAATGAAAAAAATATTTTTGTATGTATTTATAAGAAAGCTATCATATTTATTAAATATATATATTTTTATGGTAAGGTTATTATAATTATTGTCCATATGTATCTATTGTAAAAAAAGCTAATTTAATTTTAAACTTGTAAATTATTAAAATTTTTATATAATAGTTAAAACTTCATATAAAAGTAAAAAAAAAATTTATGAAAAGTGAAATTGACTTTATAACACCCGCATACCCACTGCGAGGATATGCAGATGCTACACAAAACAAAACCCACATAATCCAAATCATACAAAACATTCAATGCATTTCCAAAAACTCAAGCAAACATACATTACATATTATCAAATGTTGTTGTAAACAAACCATAATATACTTCACATATAATAAACTTATCAAAATACATGCCTTAAACATAATCCATCCTATAATAATGTTATCACAAACCATTAAATAAAATACAAATTGTCTTATATTGTTAGATACAATTCAAAAACTGAAATATACATGTTTCAAAACAAAACAAATTCCAAAACAGAACACATTCTTCATTGGCCACTGTGGTAGTCTTTGTCCCAGTCTTTAACCTTCTTATCAAAACCTACACGGAGGCAAAACCACCGTGCTAAGCATATAACTTAGTGGGGAATAACTAAACATAGTGCATAATGGCGATTGTTTCTAACAGTCGTCTAACATTCACATATACAGATTCAAATCATATCACAACAATCTTTAATTGTTCATAATTCGGAGTAATTCAAGCATTATGTCTCAGAATAGAATATGATTTATCAATCAATACAGAACATTCTTGCATCAAAACAAAACTCATAAATATCACAACAGAATGTACAAGTATCAGAATTGAATATTATAATAGGATAAATCCTTTCAGATCAAAGTATGACTTATGTCAGAATTGTATCAAATCAGTGCTTATCTTTTATTAGAACATAATTTGCTTATATCAAAACTGAACATGTATCAGAATACAAAACAAGTTAAATTGCTAATCCTTTTTACAGAAGTGGGTAACGGGACCAGAACAGAAGATACCATGATTAGTATCATAGAATAGGAGAGACATATTTCTCAGTATCAGAAGACACTATTGTGTCAAATATTAGGAGACACCGAAGTGTCGATATCAGGAGATACCGAAGTGTCATTATCAAGAGACACCTCAGTGTCATAGGAGCAGCTGCAGACCCTTCTAGGCTTGCCTATTTACCTACGAATAGGACTTAACAATTTTAAAACAAATCATTTCAGATTTCAGAATTTCATGTAAATGATGTAGTGCATAACATATGACCTTATTCATTTGATTAAACTTAACGTGCCTTATAAATACAAACATATGCATTAAAGCATCGATAAATGTATTGAGTCATTACACATTGAAAACACTTCCAATGCAATCCCAATTATCAAACTCCTCAGACAATTGATGGCCTAGAATTATCACGATATCAGAATCACATGACAGTGAAATAATGCATAAGTATGAATTCATTTCCTTATGCTCAAATTGAACCCATTCATTCTCACTCAAACTTATCATGCC
>JANITX010000211.1:34918573-34929133 GCA_027564395.1 Erythroxylum ulei | reverse complement strand
AATTTTATTATACCAAATTAATTTATCTTATTATTATTAATTATTAATTATTATTATTATAAATTTTGTACTTTTATTATTATTATTATTATTAATCGAGATAGAAAATAGGGATATGTTGTTTTTCTGTCGAAAAAAACATGTTGTCAAAATTCAGATAAACGATGTTTTCTGGTTTCTGTAAAACTGTCGTGGTTTTTTTATTTTCAGAAACAAAAAATCATAATAGAGTAAACCAAACACGTTTTACTTACCTGATTTTTCTTTTACAAAAACAACAACAAAAAAACGGAAGAAAAAAAACAGAAACAAACACTTTTCGTAGCATATAAAACGTTATAAACGAATCTCTAATGACATGCATCCACGTAGCATTTGATGGATTTACATGTAATATCTACTTCATGTATGCCAGTGCTAGGCCGTCAACTTTTTAATAAACACCTAAACCAAAAAAATATGCAGGTTCGACCTTGCTATTATTACACCTTGATGGGAATAGAATTTTAATATCAAATTAATTAAACCTATAGTTTTAGACATTTCTCATTTGTTTAAGGAGTGGAATGGATACTCAATATAATAGTGCAATTGGAGATATTAGATTCCAACAATGTTTTGCATATTTGAAATAAAATAAATATATTTAAATGGCATTGGATTTAATTTAATTAACAGTAAGCTCAAATATATAATAATGTAAAATATTAGAAACCACCCGAATTACGACAATAATATATTCATCTTAATTACTGAAATTAAGCTCATTATACTTGCGTATCATTTGCATAATTACACATTAATCCATAATTACAGTATATCCCATAATCTGTAACGCGCAGTCCGTGGGACCTTAGTATTTGCAGGTAGTTGAAGGCTCGCAGCACCAATTTCCTGTCCCTCGCTACCTTGGACCACTCTTTGTTTGGCTGCACCTTCTTGCTCCTATCAGTAATCAGTCTCGGTGAAACAAAATGATGTTGAGTTCTGAATGAACAAAATGATGTTCCACACAAAACAGCCTACCCAATACTGCCAGCCGAAGCATCACTGCAGTTACATTTAGCAACGGACCTACCCCAACTTAAATGTTTATCCTACGCACGTATGTTTAACAACAGAGCAGGAAAGCAAAGCATTTCTCATCATGCTACTACCATTGTAGCAACCACACATACAAGGATATATATCACATGACATCCTACAAGTACTGGTAAGTCACACTATAGAAGGGTTGAAAACGGGAGGAAAATCCCTCGCAAAATGAATTAGAGGTTCGTACGACTGCGTATTGTCCCAAAATAGTTGGCAATGTACAACTGACAAGAAGAGCTCAAACAAAATCCCTTAACAAAACACGACAAAGAGATATAAGTATCCTCTAAAAGACCAGCTCATGCGGCTTCATTCCAGCCTTAAGTGAAAACCTTGCACCCAGATAGGATTTCAAGTCTGCAACTGCTTCAATAGCTTTAATCAAAAGTGTGTCCACAGACTTCTGATCATCCTTCTTTTCTACAGGAAGCACATTCTTCTCCTGCAATTTGGAAACAACAGTTAGAAGAAAATATCATAAAACTATGCTGATCACGTTAATGATGAGGCAGTTTAAAACAGTAACCTCTTTCTCAGCCTCAAAGAACTCTCCCTCGCCTTTCTTCTTCTTCTTCTCAACTTGCTTGGCAAAGTATTTGTCATCAAACTTGTCAACATTGACCCCAGATATGTCAACTTTGGTGGAAGTTCCAATGACATAAGATTGGCATACTCGCCGCAGAGGAACACCATTAATCTTGAATGGCCCTGCAGGCTCAATATATTACAAGATTACAAGAATTTTACTAAAGATTTGTTGAGCAAACTGCGTTCAGAAGCAAATTCTTAAAATGGAGACAAAACGAAAGATGAATTCATTAGTGGCTACTGATATAAAGCTTTTTGGTTTGGAAGATCTATATAATCATAATTTCAACAAATGTGTACCATCCTAGTAATTGTTTAAAGAAGCAAAGACATAGAATAAGGTGCACAATGAAATTGAGTGGAAAATGATACTTGCCAGTGATCAAAAGCAAGCCAGAGGGAAGCTGCTTGAGAAACACAACTCTCTTTCCCTTGAACCTTCCAGCTAGGATAATCAAAACGGTGCCAGGAGTAATACTTGCCCTGAAAAAAATAAAAAGAAATAACACAAACAAACAAGTTACGCAGAGCAACAGTGGTGGACATATTAAATGCATTTATCTGACAAAAAATAAACTAAACTTGTCTCAGTCCAAGTATTTCATCTCTAAAAGCAAAAATTCAATTCAAGCAAGCACAAGCCTAACAAGCATACCATACCATGAATGAAAGGCAAATTATATAAAACCAGCAACATGCCATACTGTTTCCTCAATCTCATCCCACCACCACGTATTAAAGCGGTCATTTGTTATAGTACACCCCTAATCTTATGCTATTCTATGCTTTTGAGAGCAAGACACTTGAAAATTTTTCGAATACAAATCAAAAAACCCAAGAGATCCCCTATAAAAATCAACGAGGTCCTTCCGTAAACGAGAAGCCCTTCAAAGAAATAACATGCCAATAATCCCTCAAAAAAAGTGAAACAATGGTTATATTAAAAATAAACGAGTTGAACAAAGGCGTCAAAATTATTAGGAAAAATGTTTTAAATATATATATAAGTATAGAGAGAGAGAGCGAGACTTGAGCTTGGTGGGTTTTGGCTTGCGCTTGTTGGCGAGAGGCTTCTTGACGTCGTCGGCCGGATAAAACTTGGGTGGCTTCTCGACGGGAGCAGCAGGCTTAGGTTGAGGATCATGCTTGGGGAAGACACCGCCGTTCTTGGCCTTGATTGCCCACAAGCCTCTCTTATGGTACATTTGGGACTTTGAGAACTTACCCACCCCTCTAATCAGATCTGGGTTTCTGCTCACCTTGGCTTGTTTTGGAGCCATGGAAGTCGCCTCTTTCACTGACTCTTGGGCTGACGCTATGTGTTGTAATATGATGAAAACCCTAACTAAAGGTCATTATATAGTCGGCAGGCGGCGTCAACAAAGAAACAAAACCGTAAGATCTTAGGTTTCTTTGATTTATCGAAATCAATATGGGCCGGCCCATAAAATTTTACAAATACACACACGGAAGGGGAATAGTCTAAAAATTTTAATAAAAATTATAGGGTTAATTATTAATTTAATACGAATCTTAAACTTTATAATTTTGCAATTGCTCGATCGAATTCTAAAAAGTGATTATTAAATATTTAAAATTTTAATTTTCTTAAATATAATATGAACTCTGATAACGGAACTAACGTGGCTATGTTATAGTAAACATAGGATGTCATGTATCATACCAACAATAAAAAGTCGTAACTTTTCATTCTCCCCTCTTCTGCTACCACCAAAAATCCTAAGTTAAATGAATTTTATCTTGTTGAGGGTAATTTTGATGATGCAATTAAAGTCTCTCTTCTTCTTCACTCACTCACTACAAACACAAATTTCAAATTTCTTTTCTTTAAAAAATTTTCATTTTTTTCTCTTAATAATTGATTTCAATGAAACCTTTAGTCCGATTATTAACTTTCTCTCTCTAAAAAGTTCTGAACTTATGGTAATTACCAAAATTTTCACCAACCCTCTACAGCCCACAACGAAATAGGTGGTCCCAAAACCACCACCACAACAATAATAAATCGTTATTTTGCCTCCCTAATCTAAGTTATTCCATAAGTAATATGTTAATTAACTGTTATAAAAGTCCCAACTCATATAGGATAGGAAAGCCCTATTGTCAGCCAATGAAGAAAACTAAGACATTAAGTGTTACGCCTTCAGCAATTGGTGCTTCGAGACGGAGACATAAATTACCAAAGGTGAAACTAGTAACATTGTCATTTACTTTTTAAGTGAAGTGGTGCAAATAGAGAGAGATAGAGGGAGAAGAGGGGCTTAGGCTTTTATGATTATTTATTTATTTTTGTTATTTTTAATTTTATTTAATGTTATCATGACATATAAATCCATAATACCTAGCACCTTACATGTCATTAAAAAAAGTCTGATGTGACTTGCCACATTAGCTTCATTAACAAAGACACTAACATCAGGCTATATTTGAAAATTTTTGAAAGTTTAAATATTTACTTATAACTTTTTATAGTTTAGGCTATAATTGCAAATTTTTATAAAGTTTAGGACTTTTTGTAATTAATCCAAATTTATAAATACATTCATTCCTTAAAAATAAATAATCACATATTAAAAAAAAGAAAATGGAAGGGATAGTTTGATTCCATTTCTTGAGTCTAATAATAACTAATCTTAGAATTATCAACCGATTTATTCAATTTAAAGTTTATAAAATTGCTTTATCGATTTGTAAATCCTGCTATTAGGTTTGATCTTAACCTATAAAAGATTTATATCATCATATCTTTAGGGTTGCAATCAACTCCTTGCAATTACGGTAGATCTTTTACACACAGAATTTCTTAATCTCTATGTTATGAATCAGATTATGTACTAATATTTTGGATATATTATGTAGAAGACAATAAAAAGGATTGAAATTTGTCAGAAAGGAATGAATTTTATTCATGATTTATGAAGATATATATACACTTGATTTCATACTCTCTCTCTTTTCTATTACTCTTTCGTAACAAACTTAGCAATTTCCAACCTATAGTACATAAATAAGGACAAAGAATAACGATGAATAGCAAAAATAGAACAAAATAGAATTGATGAGGTGTCCTGTTATATTTTCCATGTGATGTCATTTGCTGGTGTTGACTTTTCCTGTGAATCCAACAGCCCCTCCTCAAGTTGGAGTTTATGTAAACCCAACTTGTCCAATGCCGTGTGAAGTGTTGGTGCTAGTAAAGCCTTTGTGAATGCATTGGACACTTATTTGGAGAAAACCATCATGGGCTACATTACGTACCAAGTGGCAATAGATATTTAGACGCTTGGTACGCTCGTGAAACACGGGATTGTTGGAGATATGAATTGCTGCCATGTTATCGCATCATAGTGGAATTGGCAACGGAACCTTCACTTGCAAAATTCTCAAGATGTAATACTCCTGTATTCGACTTCAACGGAAGATCTGCAGACAGTTTGTTGCTTTTTTTTCTTCAAAGAAATTAAGGATGAACCCATAAATATGCAGAAGTCTATAATGGATTTTTAGGTGACTAGGTAGCCTGCCCACTCTGCATCAGAATAAGCTAACAGTTTGTTTTCAGAGTTTGTTGAGTAAAATAGTACCTTTGAAGCACTCCCTGTGAGATACCTGAACACATGAGTTAGTGCCTTCCAATGTGGTTCTCTTGAGGCAGCGATATATTGGCTTAAATGCTGCGTTGCATATATGATATCAAGTCGAGTAAAATTCAGATACAAAAGCTGCCCGATGATTCTCCTATACTTCTCAACATCAACTAATAAAGCACCATCATCATAATTCAATTTTAGACCTGGAATTATGGGCACATCAACACTTTTCAAATTCCCCAAATTCAAATCAGCCAATAGATCACGTATGTACTTTTGTTGGGATAATATCATACCACACTTTAATCTAGCTATTTCGATACCAACAAAATACTTTACGTATCTCATATCCTTTATGGTGAATAAATCATTCAAGAAACCTTTAGCATCACTTATCAGGGATTCATTAGAATTGGTGATTAGCACATCATCTACATAGATAATTAAGGCTATAAACTCAGTATCGTTACCTTTGTAAACAAACAAAGATCTGAGTCTGCTTGGACAAACTCGTAAACAGTCAATTTTACCATGATTTCCTTATTCCATTTGCTTCCTACCTGTTTTAGGTTGTATAGAGATTTCTGAAGTCTTAGTACCTCCCCTAGTCGCATTTTTGTTATAGCCTTGAGGTGGTGAGATGTAAATTTCTTCATCAATTTTTCCACATAGATAAGCATTGTTTATATCCACGTGGTATATGGACCACCTCTTTACTGTGGAAACAGTAAGAATAGTGCGAATTGTAGTAATCTTCACAACAGGAGAGAATACGTTGAAGTAGTCAACGCCCAGGGTCTGCTTGAAGCCATTCACAACCAATCATGCTTTCCGTCTTTCAATCTGTCCGTCTGGTTTTCTTTTGATTTTGTATACCCACTTCGTGGTTAATGCCTTCTTTCCCGCCGCTAATGTAGATGATACCCAGGTTCCATTTCTTTCCAAAGCTTCAAACTCTGCCTCCATTGGTTCAATCCACAATAGGTCCTATTTAGCACTTTCGTAAGAAAACGGTTCATAGCTAGTAGACAAGTTAGTCAAGAAGGTTTTATGGGAAGTGGAGAAGATGAGCTTGTCGTGGTTTGTAAAGAGCTGCGAGGAAGCATTGAGAGCTCAACTTGGTAGGGTAGTAATGTAATCATTAAGGTATTGTGGTGGTTTCCGGTGTAGGGTACTGAATTGGGTAGGTGTGGTGATGTTATTGGAAGTCGTTTGGGTATTTGATGGATATAGGGTTTCAGTTTGGGGATTTTGAATGTCGGTAATAATTAGTGATGGTAATGGTGTAGGTTGGCCTATCGAGTCAAGTCTGGGTGAATCCGTCAATGAGGTTTGGGTAGCTGGGAAGTTAAGTTTGGGTATTGGGTTGGACGACCCAAACAATGGGTCAAACATTGCGTCAGTGCTATGTTCAGTTTCTTCGGTTTGTGTATACAAAATTAAGGTTTCGTAAAAAGCAACATCTTGACTAAAAATTACTTGTTTTGTGTTCATTGCTCATAATTTGTAAGCCTTTCGATCGGTTGAGTATCCAAGGAATAAACATTTCGTTGCTCATAGGCCGAGTTTTTCTTTGTAGGGAGTGGTGTTAGTGGCGTAACATAGACACCCAAAGGTGCGGAGATGGTCGTTGGTTGGCTCTTTTTGAAGTAATTTTTTGTAAGATGTGTCCCATGATAGCATTTTCATCGTTAGGCGATTAATTATGTAAGTAACAGTTAAAAGAGCTCCCCCTTAAAATTATTTTGGTAAATTTGCTTGGAACATAAGCGCTCAGATGATTTGAAGGAGGTGTTTGTGTTTTCATTCAACAACCCCATTTTGTTGGGGCGTATGAATGCAGGTTTTTTAGTGAAAAATCCCTTTGTTTTCAAATAATTGTTGGCTCAAATGGTTCATAAACTCGATTCCGCTGTCCGTTCATATAGTCGTAATGGTTTGTTTAAAATGATTTTCAATCATGGTGATGAATATAGTAAGAGTTTTATGAACTTATTCTTTGGTGCTTAATAAAAACGTCCATACGGTTCTACTATATTCATCAATAATCGTAAGGAAATATGTTGAACCATCAATATTTTTTGTTTTGAAGGGGCCCTAAAGGTACAAATGTAGTAACTCAAAAGCTTTTGTAGTTATGATATTATGCTTACCAAAAGGTTTTCTGGTTCGTTTTGCCAAAGGACATGTTTCATAAAAGAAATTTGTAGGTATTTCCGAGCAACAAAAGTTCAAATGTTTTAAAACCTTAGAGGATACATGACCGAATCTAGAGTGTAATAAGCCATAATCATCGATCATATTACAAGCAAAATTTTCATCGAGATAAAATTTCAAGGGAGGACCTTTCTTGGTTTTTGGTGGTAAGAAGTGGTGTGGTTCGAGCCTATATACACCTCCAATTTCCTCGCAGCTGGCCCGACATAATCAGTAATAGGGTCTTGTAAAAACACCTTGTTGGATACGAAATGTTGGATCTCGTTTCCGGAGCCCAACTCTTGCGGAGTCATAAAACATGATCTTCATTACTCTGTATTTTCAGATTCATAAAATGTGAGTGCATTCCCTCTAGAGTTATTTCAATGAACCCTTATTAGCCATCATCCTACAAGGGTGGCGTGCCCACACTAGTCAAACATAAACAACAAACTCATTTCTCCTATTTCAGAACAAATTTTGGGAAACTTCAAATCGGAATTACAATTTGACTTCTGCAGAACATTTGTTCCCTATTATCTTAAGTTTTTAATGACACCAAAATAATTCAATTTGGTTCAGAAATATGAAAGTTATAGGCCAAACATTTTCGAATTGTTGTTACACTAAAATAGTAAACTCTACTCAACTTCCATCTAAGAATTGAAAGTCTTAAAGACTGAATTAAAATTTGATTCCTTCAGATAATTTGCAGCATTATGTCTCTAGTTTACTTAGAAATAATAATCATCTCATTTAGAGCTCTACATATCAAGATATCATCAAAATAATGAAGCATGTTCAGTAAAATATCCAATTCATACTCTTCCAATCGATGCCCTTACTTCGATTCAATCAATATTTTTCAAATCAATACGAAAAGCTATAAATTATTATGGAGAGATAGAGAAATGTGTTAGGAATCCATTTCTTCAAAAATCAAGTCATTTGGAGGTCGAACGACAAAGTTATGGTCAAAAGAGTGAAACATGTTTAGGTTTAGGGGAGGATCAGCGGGTTGCAATCACGCTTGCGCGAAATTTTCGCAGAGTCGTCGCGTTCGCGACTTCCTCTTTTCTTTTCTTACTCCGACTTATCTTGGGCATAACTTTCACTAGGAATATCGAATTAAGGTCATTCAAAGACCGTTTTGAAGAAGACTTCGAGACCTACAACTTCTATGCAGACTCCAAAAAGATATTTGGTCTAAAAAAGGGTCGAAATTTCAAATCAATATAGTTGTCTCGAATGTCCATCCTATAGTTCTAATGAACATATCTCTTAACTCCGATGTCCAAAAATTTCATACTATATACTATTGGAAAGATAAAAGAAAGATCTACAACTTTTAAGAAGACAACTTTGTCAAATTCAGCCTAGATCAATACAGTTTTTCCCTTGAAGTTAGTACACATTTTTTACCCTTATGAAAGACTTGAAAATTTTCCCCAACTCCACTTCCTCTAACGCAACATCATTCATAACAATTTAACTATAAAATTAATTTCATTAAACCCTTAAATCTCAATTCATACAGCTCATCACATTCAACTCCATCTCATCCATACACAAATTCACAGTTCAACTTAACAATCATTCAAACTTAAATTCACATTTCAACTTAACAATCATCCATCCAAAAATCCATATTTCATTAGCATCATAAAATAAGAGTTTACAAAGCCTTAATGGCATTCTAAGCCACATTACATCATCAATATCAAAATTTTGAAATACAAAAGATACAAAACCCCATAATTCTTGACATGTGTCTAAAGTCTTGTTTTTACATCAATCTAACTTGAAATACAAAATACACAAAAATCGGAGTGATGCTTTGACTCTTTTTCACTCGTCTCTTGCTCATCACCTAAATAGGGGAAGGAGAGTGGAGGTGAGCTTAAAAGCTCGCGGGTAACAGTTTATAATTGATAACAAGCAAAACCATTGAAATTATTCATTTATCATAGAAAAATCTTATTAAATTCAAGAAAAGCATGGTTCTTAACCAATTCACAATAATACAAATCATGTATGCATCAACTTGACAATTCACAGATGCAATGCACAACAAATAGCTCGAGAGTTCCATAGAATGAAACGGAGAAACTGAAGTTTACATCGTGAACAAAACAAGTCCAAATTATCAAGATCTCGTAGCCTCAAGTGGGCAGCCGAGAGAAGGCTATAGGTCAAAATGCACATGACTAACGAAACGGGTTCCTCTCTTGCCCAATCACAAGCAAATTTATGCTCAATGCATTTCCATACATTTTCATATTCTCATGCTTTTTCCTTTTTTTCTTTATACAAAATGCCATGACACATTTAAATGGCATAACATGATTATACATCATAATGCATTTTTCCACATTCATAACAATTCAAATCCAATCAATTAAGCATATAAACAAATTCTTTAAATCATTTAAAAGCAATATATGCACATTTATGAAGTAATTGAAATCATTTTATTCTCTTGATTTGAAAAAACTTTAATGGCTCATTATTCAATTATAAACATGAAACCTACCTTAATTTCCTTGCTTAAACCTTGCTCAAGGGTGCCTCTCCTCTTGCCTTTCTTAATTCCCTTTATCAAAGACAAAAATTCCCACTCAATAGGAATTCAAATTGGAGAACCCATAAGACATACTCACTAAAATTGATCTTAGAAAGCTTAAACCCATGTATTTCCTAAGCTCCATGAACTAAAATCTTTCCAAAAATCTAACAAATCAAAAATGCTCTTACCTTGATTCTTCACCAAATGAAGAGTTTCTTAGCTTGAATGGAAGCTCTCCTCTTCCTCTACCTTTTTTCTTCTTGAACCACCATAAAATCTCTCTTGAAGGCTAAGAAAAATCAAAACCTAGCTTATTTTCTCTTCTTTTCTCTCTTCTCCACCGAAACTCTCTTCTCCTCTCTTTGTTTTCGTTATTTTCTTCTTCTCTCCCACAAATCACGTTTTTTTGCTTCTTCAATTGCAAGACAACACTCAATTCTTCCATTTATGCCCTTAATGAGTGAGAAATGTCCAATTTGCCCTTCCTTATAAGCCTTATAACTT